>CM038794.1:146743542-146925691 GCA_021764765.1 Vicia sativa
TATGTTCGTTATTATCTTTCCATACACGCCTTAGTTACTAGCAATTTATGTAATTAAAATATGAATGTAAAGTGCTGAGGTAAATCTCACGCTATTACATGGCTTCAGCGCATACATAATTTAAAATGCGGAATAAAGATCCTAATTTAAACTATTACATCCTACAGATGCCATTATTGAAAAATAAATGATAAAGAAAGAATCGTTCAATTGGATCAATCAGAAGGAATGAGAAATCTAAAAATACGATATGAATCGAATAAGAGAAAAAATGTTAGAAAATGCAAATTTTATATGAGAAAATTATTACATGTCGGAAATAATATAAATATGCTAAAATAATTTTTTGGGATTTTTGGATGCAATTTAATAATTAAAATGAATTAAAAACATTAAAATGCAAAAATATGAATAAAAATAAATATGCATGTAAAATATATTTTTTAATTTATAAATTAAATAAAGGTTTATGAAATAATAAAAAGAAAATAATTTTGATAAATTTTTAATGCAGAAATAAATTATGAAATTAATTAAAATAACATGCAAATAATTAAAATAAGAAAATATGAAAAGAAATGAGTTTGTGAAAAAGAAAACAAAAAACCGGCAAAAGGTGATTCGAATCGAGTCCCTTGGGAGCATCCACAACAAGATGCCTTTACCACTACGCCATGTGTGCAAGCGTGTTATGGAATGAAACGTGAAGTGATGAGCAACAGCTGTCATACCCCAAAATTTGCCCTCCATCTACTCAAGAGATTTCATACATTATGCTCAAGGATTCCTCAAGAGTCGATCGACAAACTCTCCTAGACAATCAACCCAAACTAGGGTTTGGTATCTCTCAAGTCAAGATGAACTTCCAACATCTCCAATGGCCTTCATGCCTCATATGCTTCAAAGATTCTCCATGTCAAGTTTCAAGCTTCACAAGTCAAGTTTCTGCATAATTGCTCGATGGTTGAAAATCAACAGATTGACAAAAGTCAACTGTGGTCAACATACAACAAACTTCATAATTTTTGGTCAACATCCTCATTTTGAAGTTACATTCATCATTTGATCAAGGGTTGATCATGATTCATCAAGAAAACTCAAGATTTGCTCAAAAGTCAAACTTTCTAAATTAGGGTTTCTAGTGAAAAGTCAATGAACTTTGACTCGATCATAACTTTCTCATACTTTCTCGTAAATTTTTCCACCACCTCTTGTTTTGAAGGAAATTCAATTCTCTACAACTTCATGTCTCACAAGAATGTCCAAAAATGCTTCATTTGAGAGGTATAGCTCAAAACATTACAGTCATTTTCAAAGTCAACAAAAGTCAACTTTTGTTTTGAAGATATATTGAGCATGGTAACTCCAATTGAGATGAGACCAAAAGGGTTGGTTAGAGGACTCTTAGAGCTTCCAAAAGTCCAAGAACACTCAAAATGTGGAAAATTGAGCAAGATACACCATTCACAAGTTGGGCAATTTTGAAAGAATGCACAAAGAGAGATACTGGTAAAAATCAAATCTTTTGCAAATGGGCTTGTTTTCTTCATCCAAACTTATTCCTCATACAATTAGGAATATCCAAGCCCAATGCCACGAATTTTTGATTTATTTTTCTATTTAATTTAATTTATTCATTTAAATGCAAATTAAATTTAAAATAAATTATAAAATCAAAATTAATTGAAAGATTGATTTTATTCTTTCCTTAAGATCCAAGCAATCCATTAAAAGCCAACAATTTCAAATTGGATCAAAAGGCAAGATTGGATTGAATTGATTAATTTTGAAAATTTGATTTTCATGAAAAATCAAATTTGATTATCATTGAATGGTGATTGATTCTTGCCAACTATGATCCCAAATCCATCCAAGATATATACCGATGCATACCAATCACAAGAGGACTAAAAATTGCCTTGGAAACCCTATTCTCAAACCAAAACCGTGTTCTTGAAGCTATTGGCAATCCTAGTTCCAAATGCATCCACAAATTTTGAGGTGTCCATTGCCTTCCTGAGGTCTTTAGAGTCGATCCGCACTCTTATATCATTCAAAACATCAAGAATTCATCAAACACGATTTCGGTTTGTCAAGTTTCATTCAAAATCGATTTTCATCATTCATGCATTATTAACTGTTTTGATTGTTTGTTCATGTTTAGAATCAAGTTTCAAGTCATCCGGTAAGCCAATCGTTTCCATGGCCTCGAATCGTGATATACCATAGTTAGGGTTCCCGAGCTCGATTTAGGGCTTGGCTTATTAGGAAAAATTGGACCACGACTAGTACCAATGCATTCGAATGATGTCCGGAATTGAACCATGGTCTTGAATTCATTTATATTATGTTTGCTTGATTTTGAATTAGTTGGTTGTAGAATGAACAATGGCCGACGCCGAAGTTTTAAAAATTCAAATCGAGGAAGATGAAGTTTTGGCGCGAGACGAGTAACCGGCATGACGCTATGCTTGTAATCCGCTCGCCTGCTTATTGACACGTATGCTCCAGATCGATGGCAAAGGCGTGGCTTGTGAGAGAATGTCTCCGCTCATCCCCGGCCATGACATTTCTTTTTACAAGTTTGCAAACTATTTTCTCATATTTTTCATTTTTAATATTTTGCATCTATTTTAATTCTTTTCATAATTTTTATTCTGCATTAAAAATTAAAAAATATTTTCTTTTACATTTATTTTCTAAAATCTTTATTTAATTTAATAAATTAAAAATATATTTTGCATGCATATTTATTTTATTTATAATTTTGCATTTAAATCATTGTAAATTCATTTTAATTATTAAATTGCATCTAAAAATCCCAAAAATTATTTTAGTATATTTATATTATTTCAAAGATATATTAATTTCTCATATAAAATTTGCATTTTTCTAACATTTTTCTTATTTCGATTTCATCATATTTTTCGATTTTCTTATTCTTCACGTGTTATCCGATTCTACGCTTTTATCGCTTTATTTTTTCAATAATGTAATCGATATGGATGTAATAGTTTAATTAGGTTTTTATTTTCCGTGATTTTAAATTATGTATCTTCTAAAGCCTTGTAATAGCGTGAGGATTTACCTTCCGCACTTTACATTCCGCATTTTTATTTCCGCACCTTATAAATTGCTAGTAATTAGCGTGTATGGCAAGATAAAATTGAACATAGCCCACTAATCTTCAAGATAAATATCTCAAATCAACACACTTCTTTCACACACGCACCCTAGGTAATTCTCTCGATGCCTTTCGATTCAAAATGGTCATGTCCTCGAACGTAGAGGTATTCTAGCACCGCTGCCTTCCAAACAAATCATCATAGTCCCTTCGATACAAAGATCATAAGACCCACGATGTCGCCTCCGAATACATGATCTTGACCGATTGTCGCCACGAAAATGATGATAGTCCCTTCGAATGTGCTAGGATACTTTTACAAGTTGCTTCTATGACCATCCGATGTCCCTTCGAATGTCCCGCTTACATCCAACGAATGGAGCTACCTACTAACTAATGGTATGGCTAGCGCTATTCTAAAGGAACGAAGCACAAAACGACCAATTCGAGTGGGTAATAAGTCTTTTAGTTGCTTGCTCTATCAAATACTTTTCACACCACACACTTTTTCAAAGTTCAAATCTTTTCAAAACAAAACATTTCCGAACACTTTGTATACACTCCTACATGAGTCATTACAAAGTCAAAGCGAAATGCCTTTTTCAAAACATCTTTGTCAAACACACGTAAAGCAATTTTAAAAAGTGATCTAGAGCAACTAAGAGCCCGTAGATAACTACGGATGGAAAGGGTGCTAATACCTTCCTTTTCATAACCATTCTCCCGAACTCGTAATCTAACGAAGGTCTTTTTCTCATATTTTACCTTCCCTTAATTGGATAAAAATAAAAGTCGGTGGCGACTCTTGCTATCCGCACATTTGGATACAAAATCCTAAAAGTCAGCTTCACCGACAGAATCCGACTACTGGGAAACACCCTAAAAGAGAGAATTGCCTTAGGGATTTCTAGATAACTTTTATTGCTTTTGTTTGACTTGTATGCTTTATCTTTAAGGGTTGCTGGGTATTATATTGTGGGGATCCTACACCCGATCCGGTTTCTAGGTAAGTAGCATTAGATCATCGCGACCGCTAGACGATAACTAAACGGTCAACATGATGGCTACGTTAGCGTGACACTTTGTTGTCCCGATACTCTTCATTCCCAAGTTGAAGATAGTATTTGGCTTCGTGGTGTCATCAAGCGCTAACTAAACTTTTAGAACCTTAATTGACCCATCTTGGCCATTGAAGGTAGTGAGATGGCCGGCTTTGGTGTAGACCGAGGTTGGTTGATACCGATGCTACGCCATTGAGATTAGACTTTGGGACATTTTCGATCGACCACTGGCCGTCAGATTGAAATAAGCGCCTACGAGAAAGATCTATGATGTGAGATTCCTAGAACCCGTTACTATTATAGGACATGATGAACCAACTCAAACTTTTGGTGGGTAATCACCTATACCTCATGCAAGCCTTAAACCTAGGCTCATTGTGTGAATTGTTGTGTGCTAAACATGACATCATGACATCATTTGCATTGCATATCATTTCTAACTATTTCAAGGACCTAGGATTTATCTTTGCTCTTTTGTGGGATTATGGCTTCTAGAAAGACTATCCGAATCAACTTCACGGGTATCCCTTCTCAACTCAAAGAATTGGTTTTAAATTCCCGATCATGCTCGGCCCATCAAAAGACATGGTTATCTACTTGATTTGGTTATCTCCGGTTTTGAAGAAGATATGATATGTCCTATTCAGTTCGATCCAAACACCATTGCTTTACATTTCAGATTATCGCTGGTTCCACTTTGAAGAGTTCTCTAAGCTACTGGGATACCTATTCTTGACCAAATGCCATTCACCGTTTAGAAAAGGTTCCTAACGAAGACATTGCATCACTTACATCTTAAGCGCTCGATATTGAAGCCAATTGGGAAACAGAAGTGGAGTTAAGGGTTTACTTTCCAAGTTCTTAATTAAGAAAGCCCGAGAATTCTCAAAGTTATGAGTTTCATGCATTTGAAAACATTGTGGCCTTGCTAATTTATGGTTTGGTTCTATTTCCTAACTCGGATCAATTCATAGATGTCAATGCCATCAAGTTGTTTCACCCGCAACTCGTGCCTACTTTACTTGAGAGATCCTACATTCTCCACACTGCATTACTAAGAGACAAGGAACTCTCATGTGTTGTATACCGCTACTTTCAAGGTGGTTTATTTCGCACCTTCCTCCATCGCTTTGAAGAATGAACAAAGGTTGAGATGGTCTCAAAGGTTGATGTCACTCTCTCATTCGATATCCGTTGGAATCTTTCTCTCAAAAGGACTTCACATTCATTGAGCGCCAGGAGAATTCCCTAATGTACCACTACTTGGTATAAGGGAGGTATTACTTACAACCCTTCTCTAGCTCTACGTACTTGGTTTTGCTCAAGAGATGGTCCACATGATATGCTTCTCCAAGATGTTGTGTTCGACTACAATCACGATCTCCGTAATTACCGATTTAAGGTTCATACATGCTGGGGCATGGTAAAGAAGACCGATACCAAGACTTTGGGGCACCAACTCCATTCCTTGGGAACCTTACCTCAAATGGGTGAGAGCTCGAGCTCAAAACCTCATGATGCCATTCACTGCTTTACCGAATTATGGAACCTGCTATAGGTGACGACCTATAATCGTTTCTCCATCCCGACATGCCTACCGATTTTGAAGACTTGAAGAGATCCTGGATTCAATTTAAAGAAGAGGGATACCTTTGAAGCTCAAGTGTTATGCAAGCAAGAAGAAAGTGTTAGTTGACAAGCTACTTCACGGAGCTAAACATCAACGCTACATCGACACCAAGAGGAAGCCCATGGGAGACTTAGAGCTTTAGGATGTTTATGTTTTCTTTTATTGTTTTGAACTATCTCTTGTACTTAAAAAGAAAAAGAATAATAAAGAGTACTAATAAATGTTTGTTCATTGCTTGTTTAACAAATTTAAATCTCTAAGGTCCTTGAAAACATTGCATTGCATTCGCATAAACATTGCATATCATAGCATAACATTGCATCACAGTACATTGAGATTGGTTTTCTCATTTGCTCGCTATTTATTTTAGCATAAATGGCTCTTGAATAGAATCACAAAGATCTTCGAATGCCTGGCCGCAGATGTTCACCACTTGGTCCAAGGCCAAGAAGATGAAGAAGCTCATCAACAAGAAGAAGAAGGTTGTTCTCTCAACATGGGTAGACGCTACAAAGGAGGTCCAAAAGTGGTCACTGATCGAGCTCTCTCAAGGAAGTGTCCATACCGAGGGAGTGCCAAGGGTGATGAAGATGACCAACAGAGCCAAAGAAAGAGAGAAGAATGCCTGATTATAGCCAGACTGATGAAGATGACAAGTACAAGCAACTTGAAGACCGTCTCAATGCGTGGAAAACTCAAGATGTCCGGCTGAATTTTGATGATCCGAGTCTTGTTCCTCGGTGTGTGATTCCTCCCAAGTTCAAAGTTCCTACTTTTGCTAAGTATGATGGCATGTCTTGCCCTAAGTCGCATTTGAAGTCCTATGTTCGTAAGATCAATCCTCACACCGATGACAAAAGTCAGGATGCACTATTTTCAAGAGAGTTTGTCCGAACCCGCTTGGAATGGTACTATCACTAGAGAATGACCGTATCCGCACTTGGAGTGACTTGGCCATGCTACGCATAATATGAGTACAATGTAATTGACACCCACTGCATGCAACCAAAGCATGTCTATGGGTCGTGACGAGAAGTTCAAAGAGTATGCTCAAATGGAGAGATCTAGCAAGTAGTTCAACCACCCTTGTCCAATAGGGAGTTGGTTGATATGTTTATGGGGACACCGACAGCCCATTCTTCAATCATCCGATTGAAATTCTTCATCCGGATTCACCGAAATGATATTGACAAAGCAACGATCAAGTCGGTATCAAGAGTGGAAGATCCGTAGAGTCATCTTCAAATGTCAAAGAGATCTTTGGTAAGAAAGAAGCCAATGTATGGTCGAAAAGCCGAGCCAAGACCGACCGTGCTCAACTGGTAAGGGCCAGTGATCTCCAATCCTACATCAAGACAACCTCAACGAGACAACGCGCAGAGCGTAACGCGCCAAGATAAGCCATTTAAGATCAACATGCCATTGTCGCAAGCCTTGCAACACATGTTGAACGCAGAGCTGATAACCTTGAGGATCCTCCTCGTAATGTCAACACTTCCTCCAAGTACAATCCTAATGCTAAGTGTGCTTACCATTCCAATAGCCTGTGGCACCATAATCGACAATTGTTGGGCTCAAGAACAAGATTCAAGATATGATTGAAGGCAGATTGAGTTTGATCCTCCGCTGAGACCGAATGTGATCAACGCGCCTATGCCTAACCATGACAAGAGTTCCAATGTCACAGTGACGATACTTATGTTTTCAACATAGATGACTTGACCATTCCTCCGATGACCTAAGAAGAATTTGTTGCAAGTCGGTGTCAATCCAGATGCCCGAGAATTGTCGCTGGTGCCCATCCGCACCGATGGTTGTGCTTGGTTGAGAAGACGGTTCAAGGCATGATGGATAACCGTGAGATACTATTTTCGAAACCACCGCGTGTCGCGGTGAAGAAATGTCTAAGTTGAAGATTGACAATGCGAATAAACTGCACTATCTGTGTGGGATACCTTGGGCAGCCAAGTGGAAAGTATGATTACATGGTGAAGTACACCGCTCCGAGAGTTACAAGATTCCTATTGAAGATGTTAAGGCACGGATGGGTGACGATTTCCAAGACTATGCCGATGTTAACACGATAAGGATTTCCTCACGATCCCGTGCCTAGAGTGGCACCTCTCATTATCACTTCTCCAAGACCAGGCCATATTCCTCCGACAAGCTATCCTTGGAATTATGGAGTCGATGTTTACTATCACGGCCAAGCAAGACCCTCTAACAAATGAAGCTACCATTCCCGACATTGACAACATCACCTGATCAAGTAAGGTGACCAACTGAAGGGTATTCTCTCCGATATCTCTCCTCCAAAGACACCGCGACTCCACTGCATTCCAAATTATTCAACCCATTCCCCAAGCTAGAGGGAAAGAACCTGACTCATCCC
This sequence comes from Vicia sativa, assembly GCA_021764765.1. Lineage (NCBI taxonomy): Eukaryota > Viridiplantae > Streptophyta > Magnoliopsida > Fabales > Fabaceae > Vicia > Vicia sativa. The sequence goes on from CM038794.1 coordinate 146,751,750, forward strand.
GCTCACCAAGTACCAAAGGAAGTTATCAAGACACTCCAAACAAGAAATGGAGGAAATTCAAGATTATCAAGAAGAGTGACTACAATGTTGTGGAACAGCTGGGACAGACTGCCCAAGATCTCCATGCTTGCTCGCTTATGCTCCGAGGCTCATGCTAACGCCTTGGTGAAGTTTCAAGAATGCTCACGCCGCAAGACACTACCACGATCAATTTGAAGTTTGTATTGCTAGCCCGGCTGCCAACAACGGCCTAGGCTTCTCCGATGTCGATTTGACTCACCGAAAGAACACAACAAAGCCTGCACATCTCTGTTGAATGCAAGGGTACTACCTTATCTCATGTTTTGCTGATACCGGTTCGCTGAATATCCTTCCAAGATCGCTTTTGATCGACTTGATGTCAAGGGTTGGTTCCGAGACCCAAAGGACATTATTGTGAGAGCTTTTGATGGTTCTAAGCGGATGCTTGAGAGCTCATCACTGCTAAAGTCGGTTCGCACTTTGACTCCACTTTCTTTGTCATGGACATCCGTCCACTTACTCTTGCCTACTTGGACGCCCTTGGATACATGGTGCGCATACTCTACCTTACATCGTGTCGAGTACCCGTGAAAGGGAAGGTTGTTACAAGTGGTGAAGAAGAATATGGTCACCATCTACATCATTCCGATATCTCGAGATGGAGGTGAATTCTTCGAGACCTCGCAAGCTTTTGAAACAATACCCAGTCATGCCTCGCTGACTCTGTCACTCCCGAGTTATGCAAGTCCGCCAGGATGGCCTCACCGAAAGATGCTCAAGTCAAGGAAGAAGGTAGTACTATTTGGGGCCTCCCCGATCCTCCTTTCAAATTTGACAAGACTGGTTTAGGCTTCACCATCAAGGTCGAAGATGATACGCGAACGTGCCGGCCAACTTCCTTTCCGTGATCGAGAGGAATCCATGCTATAGAAGACTACTTACAACGGCTTCGACATTAGCAAGTGGATCTTCCCAACCTGCATCATGGCTCAAAGAATTGGAAGATCAAGACGCCATACCAATCTCCTTTAGTCGAGTAATTGCTTTTGTTTTGTTTTGCTTTTCGTATTTCTTTATGTTTTGAACAATAAACTTTGAAAGCCTAGTGCCTTGCCCGGCATCATGGCTCGCTTTGAGGGTTATTATCTCGTTCATGCGATTTTCATTCAATAAATTCGTTGGACTTTGCATTCAATTGTTTGTTTTCTTTACTTTATCACCCCTTCAAAAAGCTATGTGTTCTTACACACACCCACGTGATACACCGCAGTAATCACTCCGAATCTCGTTAATAACAACTATGCTAGTGCTAAATATGACTTCGATAATCCGATCTACCAAGTCAAGACGAAAGTGAGGAAGATTGTGAAGTGCCGGAGAACTTGCCGATCACAAAGAAGAAGAGCGAGTTATACACCACACGAAGAGCAAGTCGAGGTTGTGAATTTGGGTACCGACGAAGATGTAAAAGAGATCAAGATAGGAGCGGTCTTGAGAACAAAGGTTAAAGAAAGGTTGGTCGTATGCTACGAGACTATATTGAGGTTTTTGCTTGGTCATACGAAGACATGCCGGTTTAGACATTGATATTGTGGTACACCGATTGCCGACAAAAGAAGGTTTTCCCAAGAAATGTATGTTCGCCGATGCCCCGAGATGTCGAGAAAATCAAAGCCAAGTTATGAAGCGCTCAACGGGTTTCTTAGTCCACTCTTATCCCCAATGGTTGCAATGTGGTACCCGCATCTAAGAAGGATGGCAAGGTACGAATGTGTGTGGATTACGTAGATCCGAACAAAGCAAGTCCGAAAGATGATTTCCACTTCCTCATATTGATGTTCGTTGACAACACCGCCAAAGATAAGGTTTTTCCTTCATGGATGGTTTCTCCTACAATCGATCAAATGGCTCCCCAAGACATGGAGAAGACTAATTTTGTTACACAAGCACTTTCTACAAGGTTATGCCGCTCGGATCGAAGAACGCAGCGCCACTTATCGCCGCTTATGGTGACATTGTTTCATGACATGATTCATCACGAGATGAGGTCTACGCCGACTACATGATAGCTCGATCACGCATCAAGAAGAACATCTTGATCATTTGCGTAAACTATTTGATGTTGAAGAAGTACAAATCGAGACTTAATCCCAACAAGTGCACCTTTGGAGTCGATCCGAAAACTCCTAGGGTTTGTAGTCGGGAAGAGGTATTGAGGTCGACCGCGAAGGTTAAAGCTATTCAAGAGATGCCAGCCCCCGCACCGAGAAGGAAGTCGAGGTTTCCCGATTAAATTACATTGCCGATTCATTGCACACCTAATCGCTACTTGTGAGCCAATCTTCAAGTTACTTAAGAAAGATCAAGTAGTGGAATGGAACGACGATTGCCGATCGCTTTGACAAAATCAAGGAGTACCCATGTAATCCTCCTATTCGATGCGCACCGTCAAGGAAGACCTCTTATCATGTACTTGATAAAGGTTAGAGAACTCAATGTGTGTGGGGCAACATGACGAGTCGGGTCGAAAAGAGCATGCAATATACTACCTTAGCAAAAGTTTACCGATCGTGAAACAAGATACTCACAATGAGAAAACTTGCTTTGGTCAATGTCACCGACAAGACAAGATATGTTGACCACACTACCTTGTTGATTTCCAAGATGGATCCGATAAAATACATCTTGAGAAACCAACTCTCTCCGAAGAATAGCAAGATGGCAAATGATCTTGACCGAATATGACATCCAAGACACTTCTCGTAAAGCGATCAAAGGAAGTGTAGCCGATCATTTGGCTCATCAAGTAGATGACTACTCGCCTATGCGCATTTGCATGAAGATGTTTTACTAGTTACGATTGGAAGAACAGCCCGCATTTAAGGACCCGAACAAGGATCCCGATGGACTATGGTCTTGATGGAGCCTCAAACGACTTGGCAATGGCATTGGCGCCATCATTACATCCTCGAAGCGACACACGCCTTTCACCGCCAGATTATGTTTCAGCACGAACAACATGGCCGAATGGCGCATCATGGGTCTTAAAGTCGCTATTGACTTAAGAATCAAGTTCTTACAAGTGTATGGAGACTCATTTTAGTGATCACCGATTAAAGGCGAGTGGATACTAAGCATCCGAATCTCATTCCGTGATCGAGAGCATGTTCGAGTTTGATCCTACTCAAGAGATTACTTTTGATCATATTCCACGAGAAGAGAATCACTAGGCACGATTGGCTACTATGTCGCCTATGTTCAAGGTTGATGGGACAACGAGGCTCCCTGATCATTGAGAAGTTTGACGAACCAACAGATTGTTGTGAGCTTGACGCGTAAGAGAAACCTTGGTACTATGACGTGAAGAGGTATCTTGAGACTCGTGAATATCCCGCAGGGCATCTCATAATGATAAGAAGTTCATGAGAAGATTCGCCCAAATTCTTCCTCAAGAACGACATCTTATACAAGCGCAACCACGATTTGTGCTTACTCCACTGTAGACCGGAAAAAGAATACGTATCATGGAAGAGAGTTAAGGCGCATTTGGTACCACCCAGGGACACACCATGGCTAAGAAGATTTTGAGAACAGTTACTATTGGTCCACCATGGAAGTCGATTGTCACCGCTTATGCTCGATCTTGTCACAAGTGCCGATATATGCCGATAAAGTGCACGCACTCTCCGCTCAATGTTTTAACTTCTCCTGGCCTTTGCAATGTGGGCATTGACATGATTGGAGAAATCAAGCCCACGGCTTCCAATGGACATCGCTTCATCCTTGTGGCAATTGATTATTTCACCAAGGAAGTACCTCGTATGCATCTCGCTACCAAGAATGTTGTGGCTCGATTCATCAAACATAATCTTATCCGCTTGTATGGCATTCCTAAAAGGATTATCACGTATAACGACTCCAATCTCAACAACAAGATGATCACCGAACTCGCACGCAGCTCAAGATCAAGCATCACAATTCTTCTCCATATCGGCCTAAGATGAATGGCGCAGAAGCCGCCAACAAGAACATTAAGAAGATTATACGTAAGATGACTGTGGACTTACAAAGATTGGCATGAGATGTTACCATTTGCTCTTCATGGTTATCGCACTTCAAAGACGAACATCACAGGGCAACCCCTCTCTCAGATACGGTATGGAAGCCGCCTTACCCATCGAGGTTCGATACCTCAACCGTAGTCCTCCAGAGGCAGAGTTAGGCGAAGACGATTGTCCGCCTCGACCGCATTAACTTGATCGATGAGAACGACTCGCCCATCCGCCATGGATGATCTATCGTAAACGAATGATCGAGCATTTAACAAGAAGGTCAAGCACCGAGTCTACCAAGTTGGTGATCTAGTAGTCAAGCGCATCATTCTTCCACAAGGTGATCCTGTGGGCAAATGGACTCCCACCCACGAGGGACCATTTGTAGTCAAGACAGTTTTCCCGGAGCTATGATACTTAGCACCATGGATGGTGAAGACTTCCCACCCCGTGAACGCAGACATAGTCAAAAATACTACGCATAAAGAGACCCGCTAGGTCGATCGCCTAGGCAAAAATAGATCCTCGAACCAAAAGGTTCGGCAAAAGTTAAGGATATATACAAAACATGTACACCCGCAAGTCGAAAACCCGAAAAGGCGGTTGGGCAAGAAAGGGTATCCCTTAGATCGAAAACCCGAAGGGCGGTCTAGGCAAAAGTTAGATTTAAGCGCATTTACTATGTCTCTTCCAGATCACCGCTTTCGCTACTACTATCAAGATTTAAAGTTCAAATGGCGAAGATCATTCACTCACTTTCATCGACAAGAAGGAGATGAGATAGTCGAAATATATGAGTACTAGCATAGTTGGAACTTAACGAGATTGTTTCCGATAGCTTTTACCTTCTTGTGTACAAACTACTTGGCCATACGCCACCTTTCAAATAAACGCAAAATTCTTTCTCTTTACAATTTTTGCTGTTGTTATTTGCAATAAGTCCAACGTTTGCTTTGAATGACTATACGCATTTGACAATAAGAATCTAATCACAAACATACGAAAAGTGAACATACAAAAGTACTTACTACAAGCTCCAGGAATTGAGATGACGATGAAAGTCACCAAACATTCCCCACGTAGCATGATCCCCACAAAGGTGTCACCACAACACAACTTCTCCGGAGCAAAGGGAATCCACGAGCCGCAATCCACTCGACTAAGCATGTTACATCGGTTCCAAGCAAGAACACCTCACCCCAACAAGGTATTTATCCTCAAGGTATCTCTCATCCGTCCCTTTTCCTCAAAGCGTATTCGACCCAAAACTTGGTCGATAATGCATCGGAGGAACCTACATCTTCATTCCAAACCAAAGATTACAACGGATCCCGACTCTTCCAGCCCTCCCAAAGAACTATCAAATGCTCTCCAAATGAGATCCGCACTCGTAATCCCCAAGAGAGCTTCCCAAACTCCTCAAATAGGTCTATATATGAGATCTCCAACAACGAGCTTCTCAAATCTCTACCTTCCTCAATATCTAGGCCCAAGACTTGGTCGATAGTGCATCGGAGGAATCCAGATATCTTTCTTTCCTTCAAAAGGGGTTCTCACCTACCAATTCCCCAAGCAGAGTCGAAATCCTCAAATGTAATATCCACATCTTCTTCAAGATGGATATGTTTTGAAATACCACAACATCTATCATTCATACATTACTCATAAAGTCATAATTCATGCATATGTCATTCATATACATCGTCATGCATCATACTTTGCATAAACTAACCAATATTCTATCAAAGTTCCTCTTGTTTTCTCCAAAACAGTACTACTTCGACGCAAAGTCCAGATTAAGCCCCAATCGACGGAAAACTATCGAAGACCGCCTTGGTTGTCCTCCGACGACACGTCCAGGATTAAGCCCCGAATCGACGGGAAAACTATCTAAAAGACCGCCTTTGGTTGTCCTCCGATGACTGGTCCAGGATCAAGCCCCGAACCGACGGGAAAACTATCCGAAGACTACCTCCGTTATCCTCCGATAACAGTAATGGATCAACACCGATGCACAACAGTGAAGCTATCCACATTTTTGCCAACTACTATCTCCCCGTAGTAATCGCACAAAGATTTATTCGATCCCTTATTATCAACAAAGAACTATAAAGTCTAACGCGATTTACCCGCATTTCGATGGCATCTTAAGCCCATCTCCGACTACTCATCAACAACAAGATTTCACTTTCGAATCGCATATATGGTTAAAAATCAATACAAACCAATAACTTCATTAAAAAGGTGAACACGAAGTCTAACGATGACTTCTTCTAGATGGCATCTTAAGCCCATCTCTCCTTTCCAAACGCCTATGAGCCTAACGACGGCTCACTCCCCAAAGATCGATCTCTTCCGGATGGCATCTTAAGCCCATCTCCGCCAATTCTCCTATCGACATTCTCGAGTCTAGCGACGACTCATCTTTCAGAAAGTATCCACTTCTCCAAATGGCATCCGTAGCCCATTCCCGCATCATCCACCAACAATGAGTGCAAATTTTCAGTATTGAGTGTTCAATCATCTTCTACCTCCGTGTCACAAAGACAAGCGTGTCAATCTAACCCTCCAAAGACAAGAAGATTGAACAGGGCAGCTGTCATACCCCAAAATTTGCCTCCATCTACTCAAGAGATTTCATACATCTATGCTCAAGGATTCCTCAAGAGTCGATCGACAAACTCTCTCCTAGACAATCAACCCAAACTAGGTTTGGTATTCTCAAGTCAAGATGAACTTCCAACATCTCCAATGGCCTTCATGCCTCTTCATATGCTTCAAAGATTCTCCATGTCAAGTTTCAAGCTTCACAAGTCAAGTTTCTCGCATAATTGCTCGATGGTCGAAAATCACAGATTGACAAAAAGTCAACTCGTGGTCAACATACAACAAACTTCATAATTTTGGTCAACATCCTCATTTTGAAGTTACATTCATCATTTGATCAAGGGTTGATCATGATTCATCAAGAAAACTCAAGATTTGCTCAAAAGTCAAACTTTCTAAATTAGGTTTCTAGGTGAAAAGTCAATGAACTTTGATCGATCATAACTTTCTCATACTTTCTCGTAAATTTTTCCACCACCTCTTGTTTTGAAGGAAATTCAATTTCTACAACTTCATGTCTCACAAGAATGTCCAAAAATGCTTCATTTGAGAGGTATAGCTCAAAACATTAGTGTCATTTTCAAAGTCAACAAAAGTCAACTTTTGTTTTGAAGATATATTGAGCATGGTAACTCCAATTGAGATGAGACCAAAAGGTTGGTTAGAGGACTTAGAGCTTTCCAAAAGTCCAAGAACACTCAAAAATGTGGAAAATTGAGCAAGTTACACCATTCCCAAGTTGGGCAATTTTGAAAGGATGCACAAAGAGAAATACTCCTAAAATCAAATCTTTTGCAAATGGGCTTGTTTTCTTCATCCAAACTTATTCCTCATACAATTAGGAATATCCAAGCCCAATGCCACGAATTTTTGATTTATTTTTCTATTTAATTTGTAATTTATTCATTTAAATGCAAATTAAATTTAAAAATAAATTATAAAATCAAAATTAATTGAAAGATTGATTTTATTCTTTCCTTAAGACCCAAGCAATCCATTAAAAGCCAACAATTTCGAAATTGGATCAAAAAGGCAAGATTGATTGAATTGAGAATTTTGAAAATTTGATTTTCATGAAAAATCAAATTTGATTATCATTGAATGGTGATTGATTCTGCCAACTATGATCCCAAATCCATCCAAAGATATATACCTGATGCATACCAATCACAAGAGGACGAAAAAATTGCCTTGGAAACCCTATTCTCAAACTGAAAAAACTGTGTTCTTGAAGCTATTGGCAATCCTAGTTCCAGCCATCCACAACCGATTTGGAGGTGTCCATTGCCTCCTTGAGGTCTTTAGAGTCGATCCGCACTCTTATATCATTCAAAACATCAAGAATTCATCAAACACGATTTCGGTTTGTCAAGTTTCATTCAAAATCGATTTTCATCATTCATGCATTATTAACTGCTTTGATTGTTTGTTCATGTTTAGAATCAAGTTTGCAAGTTTATCCGGTAAGCCAATCGTGTTTCCATGGCCTCGAATCGTGATATACCATAGCTAGGTTCCCGAGCTCGATTTAGGGCTTGGCTTATTAGGAAAAATGGACCACGGACTAGTACCAATGCATTCTAATGATGTCTGAGTCGAACCATGGTGTTGGAATTCATTTATATTATGTTTGCTTGATTTTTTGAATTAGCCAGGGTTGTAGCGTCGAACAATGGCCGACGCTGAGTTTTTAAAAATTCAAATCGAGGAAGATGAAGTTTGGCGCGGAGACGAGGCAACCGGGGCATGACGCGTGCTTGTAATCCGTCCGTTCCATTTCATTGACACGCGCATGCTCCGTGATCGATGGCAAAGGCGGCTTGTGAGAGGAATGTCTCATCCTGCCATGACATTTCTTTTTACAAGTTTGCAAATCTCATATTTTCTCATATTTTTTATGTTTTAATATTTTGCATCTATTTTAATTTCTTTTCATAATTTTTATTCTGCATTAAAAAATTACCAAAAAATATTTTATTTTCACATTTATATTCTGAAAATCTTTATTTAATTTAATAAATTAAAAAAACATATTTTTGCATGCATATTTATTTTTATTTATAATTTTGCATTTAAATCATTGTAAATTCATTTTTAATTATTAAATTGCATCTAAAAAATCCCAAAAAATTATTTTAGTATATTTATTTTATTTCCAAGATATATTATTTTCTCATATAAAAATTTGCATTTTTTCTAGCATTTTCTCTTATTTCGATTTCATCATATTTTCCGATTTTCTTATTCTTTCACAGGTTGCTCCGATTCGGACGTTCTCTTTTATCGTTTTATTTTTTTCAATAATGTAACTGTATATGGAATGTAATAGTTTAATTAGGGCCTTTATTTTCCGCATTTTAAATTATGTATCTGCCCCAAAGCCTTGTAATAGCGTAGGATTTACCTTTCCGCACTTTACATTCCGCATTTTTATTTCCGCACCCTTATAAATTGCTAGTAATTAGGCGTGTATGGCAAGACTAAAATTGAACATAGCCCACTAATCTTCAAGATAACATATTCTGAATTCAACACACTTCTTTCACACATGCACCCCTTAGGGTAATTCTCTCTCGATGCCTTTCGATCCAAAATGGTCATGTCCCTCGAACGTAGAGGTATTCTAGCACCGTTGCCTTCCAAACAAATCATTATAGTCCCTTCGATACAAAGATCATAAGACCCACGATGTCGCCCCGAATACATGATCTTGACCCGATTGTCGCCTAAAAATGATGATAGTCCTTCGAATGTGCTAGGATACTTCCTACAAGTTGCCTTCTATGACCATCCGATGTCCCTTCAATGTCCCGCTTACATCCAACGAATGGAGCTACCTACTAACTAATGGCTAGCGCTATTCTAAAGGAACGAGAAGCACGAAACGACCAATTCGAGTGGGTAATAAGTCTTTAGTTGCTCGCTCCATCAAATACTTTTCACACCACACACTTTTTTCAAAGTTCAAATTTTTTCAAAACAAAACATTTCAACACTTTGTATACACTCCTACATGAGTCATTACAAAGTCAAAGCGAAATGCCTTTTTCAAAACATCTTTGTCAAACACACGTAAAGCAATTTTAAAAAGTGATCTAGAGTAACTAAGAGCCCAGATAACTACGGATGGAAAGGGTGCTAATACCTTCCTTTTCATAACCATTCTCCCGAACTCGTAATCTAACCAAGGTCTTTTTCTCTACTTTTACCTTCCCTTAATTGATAAAATAAAAGTCGGTGGCGACTTTGCTATCCGCACATTTGATACAAAATCCTACAAAAGTCGGGCCATCAGACACACACGCCGCCGCTTGGGAGAAGTCAAGGCCCACTCACCGTGGGTCCCTGGATGAGAGAGCGAATCAAGGTCTCACAGCCACGCTTGCCTCGTGTCGGAGTCAAGTCGACGCCGAGCCCTAGCTCCGCCGCCTCCTCCGACGTTAAACCTCAAACCCGCGAAATAAGGAAAATCAAAGCAAAAGAAAGACCTATCCCCTAATTCGACCCTCCCGAGTTTGATGGTGCCCTTTAGTTTCGATCGAAAACGGCTACATCGTGAGTTTCAAAGAAAGAACAAAATCGCCTAGCCATGGCATGTCTCGATTCGCGCTAAACCTCCCATGTAATACGTCAAGCATGTTCTAATGGATTCCCTGATCTCAAACAAACACACCAAAACAGTTAAAGATGCATGGATTTCAAAATTCGAAATTGTGAAAAATGCAAACCGGTGAGAGTTCAAGCACGCGATCTGGGCAGTTCTGGGCACGAGTAAAGGTTGCTTTTGATTGCTGGGAACCTCTAGGAGATGTTTGGATGGCTGGAAGAGGCTGAGAGAGGCTGGAAATTGAAATTCGAATTTCAAAAGTTTGTGAGAATTTTTGGCAAAATAAGGACTCTTTCTTGGGCTAGGGTTTCGTGGTTCATCGGCTATGATACTTGGTATTTATAGAGAGGATTTGAGAGAAAAAGGAGTGAAAAAGATTTGATTTGGAGCATTCAATTTTTTTCAAATAAAATCAATTTTCTTGAAGAAAATTTGATTTCTCTTCAATTCATGATCATGCACGAATTTGGCAAGAGTCTTGGCTATCTTGGACTTCAAGGAAGATATAAAATCACCCTTTTGAAAATATATCATTTTCATATTTTATATAATTTAATTTTGAATTAAATGTTCTAAAATTCAAAAATAAATTAATAAAATAGAAAATTGCCATGGCCAAGCATTTATGGGTCAAGAATAATGTTATGAACAAGTTTGGATCAAAAGATTTTAGGCCCATTTGGAAAATTTTGCATTTTGACCAAAATGTCCTTTGTGCAATCATTCAAAATCGCCCAACTTCCTAATAGTGTATCTTGCTCAATTTTCCACATTTTTGAGTGGTCTTGGACTTTTGAAAATCTCTAAGAGTCCTCTAACCAACCTTTTGGTCTCATCTCAATTGAGTTTCCATGCTCAATATATCTTCAAAACAAAAGTTGACTTTGTTGACTTTGAAAATGACCAGAATGTTTCGAGCCATGCCTCTCAAATGAAGCATTTTGGACATTCTTGTGAGACATGAAGTTGTAGAGAATTGAATTTTTAAAACAAGAGGTGGTGTAAAAATTTCGAGAAAGTATGAAGAAGTTATGATCACCAAAGTTCATTGACTTTTCATCTAGAAACCCTAATTTAGAAAGTTTGACTTTGAGCAAATCTTGAGTTTTCTTGATGAATCATGATCAACCCTTGATCAAATGATGAATTTAACTTCAAAATGAGGATGTTGACCCAAAATTATGAAGTTTGACTGTATGTTGACCATAGTTGACTTTTTGTCCAATACAACTGATTTTCAACCATCTGAGCAATTGTTTGAGGAAACTTGACTGGAAGCCCGAAACTTGACATGGAGAATCTTTAAAGCATATGAGGAGGCATGAAGACCATTGAGATTTTGGAAGCCCATCTTGGCTCGAGAGATACCAAACCCTAGTTTGGGTTGATTGTCTAGAGAGAGTTTGTCCGATCAACTCTCGAGGAATCCTCGAGTATAGATGTATGAAATCTCTTGAGTAGATGGAGGGCAAATTTTGGGGTATGACAACCGCCTGCTCAATCTTCTTGTACCGGAGGGTTAGATTGACACGCTTGTCTTCGTGACTGGAGGTAGAAGATGATTGAACACCGAGTACACCGAAAATTTGCACTACCGGTGGATGATGCGGAACGGGCTTACAAATGCCATTTGAGAAGTTGGATACTTTCGGGGATGAGTCGACGCTAGACTCGAGAATGTCGATAGGAGAATTGACGGGATGGGCTTAAGATGCCATCCGAAAGATCGATGCCGGGAATGAGTCGACGCTAGGCTCGTAGTCGCTTCGAAGGAGCATGGAGACGGGCTTAAGATGCCATCCGAGGAGTCGACGTTAGACTTCGTGTTCTTTTGAATGAAGTTATTGGTTTGCATTGATTTTAACCATATGCAGATTCTGAAAGTGAAGCAATCGTGACAAATAGTCGGAGATGGGCTTAAAATGCCATCCAAGGCAATCGAGTCGACGCTAGACTGTAGTCGCCGCTGATAATAAGGATCGTAATAACTCTTCGTGTTGATTACTCCGAGGGAGGTTGTAGTTGGCAAAATGTGGATATCTTCTTCCTCAAGCGCCGGTGTTGATCCATTGCTCGTTATCGAGGATAACCGAGGCGGTCTTTCTGATAGTTTTCCGCCGATATCGGGCTTAATCCTCGACTAGTCGTCGGAGGACAACCAAGGGCGGTCTTTCGATAGTTTTCCGCCGATTCGGGCTTAATCTCGACCACCGTCGGAGGACAACCAAGGGCGGTCTTTCAGATAGTTTTCCGCCGATTCGGGCTTAATCTCGACCCGCGCGACGCTCAACTGCTTTGGAGAAAACAAGAGGAACTTTGATAGAATATTGGTTAGTTTTATGCAAAGTATGATGCATGATAAAGGTATATGAATGACATATGCATGAATTATGACTTTATGAGAAATGTATGAATGATAGATGTTGTGGTATTTCAAAACATATCCATCTTGAAGAAGATGTGGATGCTCTGCTTGAAGATTTTCTGACTCCTGTTTGGGGAATTGAGTAGGTGAGAACCCCGCTTTTGAAGGAGAAGAAAGATATCCTGGATTCCTCCGATGCACTATCTGACCAAGTCTTGGGCCTAGATATTGTTGAGGAAGGTAAAGATTTGAGAGGCTCGTTGTTGGAGATCTCATATATAGACCCTGCTGAGGAGAATTTGGGAGGCGATCCGTTGGGGACCTTGTATGTAGATCCTGCTGAGGAAATTTAGGAGGCGCTCTACTGGGGATTCTGAGTGTAGATCTCGCTGGAGAGCAATTGGTAGTTGCCGGGAGATCGGGTTGGGTGAGTTAGGAACCCGTTGTAATCCCAGGCTGGGGGATGAAGATGTAGTTTCCTCCGGTGCACTATCTGACCAAGTTTCGGGTCTAGATACCGCTACCGGGAAAAGGAAAGGATCGAGATACTACTGGGATAAATACCTTGATCGAGGTGAGGTGTTACCGCTGAGACCATGTAACATTGCTTAGTTGAGTGGAATTGCCGCCGTGGATTCCCTTTGCTCACTGGGAAGTTGGTTGTGAGTGACACTTTTGTGGGGGTCATGCTCTGTGGGGGAAATGTTTTGGTGACTTTTGTCGTCATCTCAATTCCTGGAGCCTGTAGTAAGCACTTTTGTATGTTCACTTTTCGTATGTTTGTGATTAGATTCTTATTGTCAAATGCATATAATCATTCAAAGCAAACGTTGACTTTATGCAAACAACAATATTGTAAAGAGAAAGAACTTGCATTTATTTGAAATGTATGATGGCCAAGTAGTTTGTACACAAGAAAGGTAAATAGCTATGCGGAAACAATCTCGTTAAGTCTCAACTATGCTAGTACTCATATATTTCGACTATCTCATCTCCTTGCTGTCAGTAGAAAGTGAGTAGGCCGATCTTCGCCATTTGAATCTTGAATGCGATAGTAGTCCCGAAGCGTATGATCCGAAGAGACATAGTCGACGCTTAAATTTAACTTTTGCCTAGACCGCCTTTCGGTTTTCACCAGATACCTTTTTGCCCAAGCCGCCTTTCGTGTTTTCGACTGGTGTACATGTTTTGTATATATCCTTAACTTTTGCCCGAACCTTTGGTTCGCCAGATGCCCTTATTTTTGCCTAGATTCGCCGACCTAGCGGGTCTATTTCATGCGTAGTATTTTTGACTATGTCTCGCTCATGTGGTGTGGGAAGTCTTCACCATCCATGGTGCTAAGTATCATAGCTCCGCCGAAAATACTGCCTTGACTACAAATGGTCCCATAGGTGGGAGTCCATTTGCCCTGGATCACCTTGTGGAAGAATGATGCTTGACTACTAGATCACCGACTTGGTAGACCTGCTCGACCTTCTTGTTCAATGCTCGATCATTCGCTTCGATAAATCTGTCCATGGCGTATGGACGCGAGTCGCTTCTCATCAATCAAGTTATCCGTCAAGGCGAGTCGACCCAATCGCTCGCCTAACTCGCCTCCGGAGGACTCGCTGAGGGTATCTCAACCTCGATGGGTAGAACCGCCCATACCGTATACAAGAGAGAGGGGTTGCCCCTGTGGATGTCCGTGTCAGAAAGCGATAACCATGAAGAGAAAATGGTAACATCTCATGCCAATCCTTGTAAGTCACACCATCTTCAGATAATCTTCTTAATGTTCTTATTGGCGGCTTCCATCGCGCCTCATCTTAGGCCGATATGGAGAAGAATTGTGATGCTTGATCTTGAACGCGCAGTAGTTCAAGGATTATTTTATTGTTGAGATTGGAACCGTTATCCGTGATAATCCTTTCGGAGTGCCATACCGATGATAAGATTATGCTTGATGAAACGAGCCACAACATTCTTGGTAACAGATGCAATCTAGGTCGCTTCTACCCACTTGGTAAAGTAATCGATTGCCACAAGGATGAAACGATGTCCATTGGAAGTCAGGCTTAATTTCTCCAATCATGTCAATGCCCCACATTGCAAAAGGCCAAGGAGAAGTTAAAACATTCAGAGGTAATGAGGCACGGTACTTTGTCCGCATAACCGCATTTGTGACAAGATCGAGCGAAGGTGACAATCGCTTCCATGGTGGACCAATAGTAACCGCTCTCAAAATCTTCTTAGCCATCGATGTCCATCGGAGTGGGTACCAAATGCCTTCGTAACTCTTCCATGATACGCATTGCTTTTCCGTCTACAAATGAGTAAACACAAGTCGTGGGTTGCGCTTGTATAAGATGTCGCTAAGGAAGAATTGGATGCAAATCTTCTCATGAACTTTATCATTAATGATGCCCTCGGGATATTCCCGAGTCTCAAGATACTTCTTCACGCCGTAATAAGGTTTCTCTTCCGTGTCAAGCTCATAACAATACCGGTTCACAAACTTCTCAATGATGATCCGGGAGCCTCGTTGTTCCATCTAACCTGAACATAGACGACATTGTAGCCAATGCGCCCGCCAACCGATTCTCTTCTCGTGGAATGTGATCGAAAGTAATCTCTTCAAAGTAGGGATCGTAACATGCTCTTGATATGGAATGAGATTCGGTGTCAGATCCCACTCGCCTTTATCCGACGATCACCAAAGCCGAGTCTCCATACACTTGTAAGAACTTGATTTAAGTCAATAGCGCCTTTAATTCCCATGATGCACGCAGATTCGCCATGTTGTTAGTGCAATCGAAACATAATCGCGTGAAAGGAGTATGTCCACTGGAGATGTAATGATGGCGCCAATGCCATTGCCAAGTGAGTTTGAGGTTCCATCAAAGACCATGGTCCATCGGGATCCTTGTTCGTGTCCTTCGTCGTCCCGTTCTTCGCAATCGCTGACTAGTAGAACATCTTCGCCCGAAATTAACGCATAGATCGATAGTCATCTACGGCTTGATGAGCCAAATGATCGGCCATCGCACTTCCTTTGATCGCTCGAGAAGTGTAACGATGTCATACTCGGTCAAGATCATCCGCCATCTTGCTATTCTTCCCGAGAGAGTGGTTTCTCAAATATGTATTTGATCGGATCCATCTTGGAAATCAACAAGGTAGTATGAGTCAACATATACCGCCTTAGTCGGCGAGCCCAAGCCAAAGCGTTGTATGTTTTCTCGAGCTGTGAGTAACTTGTTTCACAATGGTAAACTTTTGCTAAGGTAGTATATTGCATGCTCTTTTCGACTGCACTGCCATGTTGCCCCAACACACACCCCATTAAATTCTCTAACATTAAGTACATGATAAGAGGTCTCTTCTTGTGGCATCGATAGAGGATCGAGGTACCCTTGATCTTATCAAAAGCGATCCGCAATCGCTGCTCCATTCCACTACTTGATCTTTCTTTAGTAACTTGAAGATTGGCTCACAAGTAGCAAAGTGTGCAATGAATCGCAATGTAGTTTAGTCGGCCCAAGAAACCTCTCGACTTTCTCTAGGGCGCCGCATCTCTTGAATAGCTTTAACCTTGGCGGGGTCAACCTCAATACCTTTACCAATGACAATAAACCCTAGGAGTTTTCCGGATCTGACCCCAAAGGTGCACTTATTGGGATTTAGTCTCAATCTGTACTTCTTCAACCCGTCAAATAGTTTCGCAAATGATCAAGATGTTCTTCTTCACTCGTGATCGAGCCATCATGTCGCCGACGAGACCTCTATCTCGTGATGAATCATGTCATGAAATAATGTCACCATAGCACGATAAGTGGCGCCTGCTTCTTCGCTCGAACGGCATAACCTTGTATGTAAAGTGCCCCACCGTAACAAAATTAGTCTTCCATGTCTTCGGAGCCATTTTGATCCGATTGTAACCGAGAAACCATCCATGAAGGAGAAGACCTTATGCCGAGCGTGTTGTCAACCGTAACATCAATACGGGGTGGGAAATCATCTTTGCTTTGTTCGATCTCGTAATCCACACACATTCGCATTTTGTCATCCTTCTTAGGCATGGGTACCACATTTGCAACCCATCGGGATAAGAGGTGACAATAAGAAACCGCGTTGAATTGTTTCATAACTCGCTTTGATTTTCTCTCGACATCTCAGACGATGCGACGGACCTTCCGCTTCACCGAGAAAACCTTCTTTGTCTCGCAATCGTGCACCACAATATTATTGTCTAAACCTCGCATGTCTTCGTATGACCAAGCAAAACCTCAATGTAGTCTCGTAGCATCCGAACCAACCTTTCTTTAACACTATTCTCAAGACCCGCCCTATCTTGATCTCTTTTCTGTTTTCACAAGACTCCAAATTCACAACCTCAACTTGCTTTTGTGTGGTCAGATAACTCGCCTTCCTTGTTGTAGCACCGACAAGTTCTCCGGCACTTCACAATCTTCCTCACCTTCATCCTCGCTTGGTAGATCGGATTGTCAAGTCATATTTAGCAATAGCATAGTCATATTAACTAGATTCGAGTGATTCCGCAGTATCACGGTGTGTGTAAGAAACACATAGCTTTTGAAGGGTGATAAAGTAAAAGAAAGAAAACAAACAATTGAATGCAAAAGTCCAATGAATTTATTGAATGAAAACGCAAACAATGATAATAACCTCGTGAACGAGCCATGATGCCCCGGCTAGGCACTAGGCTTTCAAAGTTTATTGTTCAAAACATAAAGAAATACGAAAAGCAAAACAAAACAAGAGCAATTACTCCCGACTAAAGGAGATTGGTATGACGCCTTCGCCTTCCAATTGCCGAGCCCATGATCCGAGTCGAAGATCCACTTGTCGATGTCAAAGTCATTGTCATCGCCTTCTATAGCATGGATTCCACTGACTAATGCGAAAGGAAGTTGGGCACGTCATGCGATCATCTTCCGACCTTTGATAGTGAAGCCTAAACCGCCTTGTCTGATTTGAAAGGAAGATCGTGGAGCTGTCCCCAAATAGTACTACCTTCTTCAACAAAGCTGAGCATCTTTAGTGAGGCCATCCTAGGCGGAGCTTGTGTAACTTCAGAGTGACAGAGAGTCAACTGCATGACTGGTATTGTTTCAAAAGCCCGACAGGAGTCTCAAGAATTCTCCTTCCATCTCAAGGTAACGGAATGATCAGATGACCGACCATATACTCTTCTTCACCACATACCGTGACAACCTTCCTTTCACCGGTACTTCAGCTTTTGATGGTGGAAGTAATACCGCCCCATGTATCCAAGGGCCCAATTAGGCAAGAGTAGGTCGGATGATGTCCATGACAAAGAATGGAGTCAAAAGTCCGGGAACCGACTTTGACAGCGTGAGTGAGTTTCCCAATCGCTCGCTTAGAACCATCAAAAGCTCTCACGATAATGTCACCGGGTCTCGAACCAACCCTTCGACATCAAGTCGATCAAAAGCGCCTGAAGGATATTTAGAGCGTAACCGTGTCAACCAAAACATGAGATGGTAGTGCCCTTGCATTCAACAGATGTGCAAGGCTTTGTTGTGTTTCTTTCCTATAGAGTCAAATCAACATCGAGAAGCCTAGATCGTTGTTGGCAGCCAGCTAGCAATACAAACTTCAAACCGTCGCTGGTAGTGTCTTACATGAGCATTCTTCGTAAACTTCACCAAGGCTAGTACGAGCCTCAGAGCACAAGAGCAGAGCAAGCATGGAGATCTTGGACGGAGTTTGTCCTAAGTGTTCCACAACATTGTAGTCACTCTTCTTGATAATCTTCGTAATTTCCTCCATTTCTTGTTGGAGGTGTCTTTAGTAACTTCCTTTGGTACTTCCTACCGAGGTGACGAGTCACCGTTCTTTCCTCTAGCTGGGGAAGGGATTGAATAGTGGAATGCGAAATGGAGTCGCGTGTCTTTGGAGGAGAGATCCGAGAGAATACCTTCCGGCTCGGGTCACCTTACTTGATCCTGATGTTGTCAATGTCGAATGGTAGCTTCAACAAGAAGATCTTCAATGGTCGAGGGTCTTGCTTGACACCATGATAGTAAACATCACCCATAATTCCAAGGAATAGCCTTGTCGAGGAATATGGAACTAGTCTTGAGAGGTAATGATGAGAGGTGCCACTCTAGGCATAGGATCGCAGAGGAAACTTATGGTGTTAACATCAAGATAGTCTTCGTGGAAATCGCACCCCATCCCCGCCTTAACATCTTCAATAGGAATTTTGTAGCTTCAAGAACAAAGTACTTCACCATGTAATCATACTTTCCACTGGCTGCCCCAAGGTATCCCACATGATGGTATCGCTTCATTTGCATTGTCAATCTTCAACTTAGACATTTCTTCACACACCAGTGGTTTCGTAAATAGTATCTCACGGTTATCCATCATGCATCGAACACGCCTTCTCAACCAAGCACAACCATCAGCGCGGATGGGCACCAACGACGCTCTCGGCATCCTGGTTGACACCGCTTGCAAGAAATTCTTCTTAATACATCAGGAATGGTCAAGTCATCTATGTTGAAAACATAAGTATCGCCACCAACAAAGATTGGAACCCTTGTCATGGTTAGGCATAGCGCGCTGATCACATTCGAGTCTCAACAGAGGATCAAACTCAATCGCTTAGATTCAATCATATCTTGAATCTTGTTCTTCGAGCCCAACAATCATCGCTATGTCCGTGGCTATTGGAATGGTAAGCACACTTAGCATTAGGATTGTACTGGAGAGGAGGTGTTGACATTCGAGGAGGATCCTCAAAGCAATCACCGCTTTCAACATGTGTTGCAAGGCTTGCACAAAGGCATGTTGATCTTCAGAACCGCCTCGTATGCTGCTTTGGTGCTGTCTCACCGAGGTTGTGCCGATGTAGGATCGAGATCACAACCGCCTCCACGATCGAGCACGGTCGGTCCGGCTCGGCTTTTCCGACCATACACAAGATTAGTTTCTTTCTTACCACCAAAAGATCTCTTCGCAGCTTAAAGATGTCTCTATCTCGAATCTTCCCACTTTGATACCGCCTTCAATACGTCATTGTCAAGACGTCTTGAATCCTATCAAGAGTTTCCAATCGATGATTGAAGAATGGGGCCCTGTTCCCATGAACATATCAACCAACTCCCTATTGGACAAGGGTGGTTGAACTCACCGCTAGATCTCTCCATTTCGAGCATACTCTTTGAACTTCTCGTCACGACCCATAGACATGCTTTGTAGTTGCATGCGAGTGGGTGTCAATTCAAAGATTGTACCATATCGCTCAGAGAAAGCATCACCAAGTCACCCAAGTACGGATATACCATTCTCTAGTCGATAATACCACTCCAATCGAGTTCCTGACAAACTCTCTTGAAAATAGTGCATCCACAACTTTCTCTCTCAGGGATTGATCTTCCGAACATAAGACTTCAAATGCATTTAGGGCAAGACATGCCATCATACTTAGCAAAAGTTGGAACTTTGAACTTGGGAGGAATCACAACACCAGAACAAGACTTAGATCATCAAAATTCAACCCGACATCTTCGTGTTTTCCACAAAGATTCGACGATCTTCAAGTTGCTTGTACTTGTCATCCTCATCGAGTATTGGCCATCATCATAGTTCTTCTCAAGTTCAGTCGACCGCCTTCACCATTACCCTTGTTACTTTGTTCACTTGACACTTCCTTCCGAGAGCTCTATCCGATCGACCTCTTAGGACTACCTTTGTAGCGCCCGCCCATGTCGAGGAGACCAACAACCTTCTTCTTTTCGTTGATGAGCTTCTTCGATCTTTGGCCTTGGACCAAGTAAACATCATCAAACCGAGCATCTCGAGCTTGAAGATCTTTGAGGGACTGTTCAAGAGCCATTTCTGCTAAAATAAATAGCGAGCAAATGAGAAAACCAATCTTCAATGTACCTGTGATGCAATGTTATGCTATGATATGCAATGTTTATGCGAATGCAATGCAATGTTTTCAAGGACCTTAGAGATTTAAATTTGTTAAACAAGCAATGAACAAACATTTATTAGTACTCTTTTCATTATTCTTCTCTTTTTAAGTACAAAGGATAGTTCAAAACAAAGAAAGGCATAAAAATCCTAAAGCACTAAGTCTCCCATGGGCGCTTCCTCTTGGTGCCGATGTAGGCGTTGATGCTTCGCTCCTCATGAAGTAGCTTTGTCAACTCTAGTACCTTCTTCTCGCTTGCATAGCACTGAGCTTCAAAGGTATCCTCTTCTTTTAGTTGAATCCGTGATCTCTTCAAGTCTTCAAATCAGAGGCATGTCGATGGAGAACGGATAGGTACGCCACCTATAGCAACAGTTCCATAATTACCGTAAAACAGCGTGAATGGCATCATGAGGTTTTGAGCTCGAGCTCGCACTCCATTTGAGGTAAGGTTCCCAAGGAATGGAGTTTGGTGCCCCAAAGTCTTGGTATCGCCTTCTTTACCATGCCCCAAGCGTGTATAAACCTTCGCTTGCACTCGAGATCATGATTGTGATCGAACACAATATCTTGGAGAAGCATATCATGTGGACCATCTCTTCAAGCGAAACCAAACCGACGAGAGCTAAAGAAGGGTGTAATACCTCCCTTATACCAAGTAGTGGTACATTAGGGAATTCTCCACAATACTAATGAAGGTGAAACTTTTGAGAGAAAAGATTCCAACGGATATCCGAATGAGAGAGTGACATCAACCTTTGAGACCATCTCAACCTTTGTTCATTCTTCAAAACCGATGGAGGAAGGTGCTAAATAAACCACCGGAAAGTAACGGTATGCAACACATGAGAGTTCCTTGTCTCTTAGTAGTACGAGTGTGGAGAGAATGCGGATGTCTCCAAGTAAAGTAGGCATCGGATCGGGTAAGGAACTTGATGGCGCTAACATCTATGAATTGATCCGAGTTAGGAATAGAACCAAACCATAGATTAGCAAGGCCACAATGTCTTCAAATGCATGGAAACTCATAACTTTGAGGAATTCTCGCTCTTAATCGTGAACTTGGAAAGTAAACCCTTAACTCCACTGTTTCCCAATTGGCTTCAATGTCCGAGCTTAAGATGTAGGTCGACGCGATGTCTTCGATTTAGGAACCTTTTCTAGACCTGAATGGCATTTGATCAAGAATAGGCATCCCAAGTAGCTTAGAGAACTCTTCCAAGGTAGGAACCAACCGATAACTGGGAATGTAAAGCAATGGTGTTTCGGATCAAGAACCGGAATAGACATGCATCATATCTTCTTCAAAACCGTGATAACCAAATCAAGTAGATAACCATGTCTTTTGATGAACCGAGCATGGTCGGAATTTCAAACCAATTCTTTGAGTCGAGAAGGATACCCATGAAGTTGATTCGATAGTCTTTCTCAAGCCATAATTCCCTACAAACAGAGCAAAGATAAATCCTTAGGTCCTTGAAATAGTTAGAAATGATATGCAATGCGAATGATGTCATGATGTCATGTTTAGCACACACAAACAATTCACACAATGAGCCTAGGGTTAAGGCTTGCACGAGGTATAGGTGATTACCCTACCAAAGGTTTGAGTTGGTTCATCCTATCCTATAATACTAACCGGGTTCTAGGAATCTCACATCATCGATCTTTCTCGTAGGCGCTTATTTCAATACGACGCCAAGTGGTCGATCGAAAATATCCCAAAAGTCCGATCTCAATGAGCGTAGCATCGAGTATCAACCAACCTTAGTCTCAGACTCAAAGCCGCCATCTCACTACCTTCTAATGGCCAAGATGGGTCAATTAAGGTTCTAAAAGTTTAGTTAGCGCTGATGACACCACGCAGAAGCCAAATACTATCCTCAACTTGGGAATGAAGAGTATCGGACAACCAAAGTGTCACGCTAACGTAGCCATCATGTTGACCGCTTAGTTATACGCCTAGCGGTCGCGATGATTTATTGCTACTTACCTAAAAGGAAACCCGGATCCGTGTAGGATCCCCCAACAATATAATACCCAAGCAACCCTTAAAGATAAAGCATACAAGTCAAACAAAAAGCAATAAAGGTTATCTAGAAATCCCTAAGGCAATTCTCTCTTTTAGGATTTTTCCCCAGCAGAGTCGCCAGTTTTGTAACACGGTGAACTGACTTTGTAGGATTTTGTATCGCAAATGTGCGGATAGCAAGAGTCGCCACCGACTTTTATTTTTATCCAATTAAGGGAAGGTAAAAGTACAGAAAAAGACCTTCGTTTAGATTCTGAGTTCGGGAGAATGGTTATGAAAAGGGAAGGTATTAACACCCCTTTCCATCCGTAGTTATCTACGGGCTCTTAGTTGCTCTAGATCACCTTTTAAAATTGTTTTCTGTGTGTTTGACAAAAATGTTTTGAAAAAGGCATTTCGCTTTGACTTTGTAATGACTCATGTAGGAGTGTATACAAAGTGTTCGAAAATGTTTCGTTTTTGAAAAGAGTTTGAACTTTGAAAAAGAGTGTGTGGTGTGAAAAGCATTTGGTTTAGAGCAAGCAACTAAAAGACTTATTACCCACTCGTAATTGGTCGTTGCATTTTACGCTCCTTTAGAATAGCGCTAGCCGTACCATTAGTTAGTAGGTAGCTCCATTCGCTGGATGTAAGAGGGACATTCAAGGACATTGATGGTCATAGAAGGCAACTTGAGGAAGTATCCTAGCACATTCGGGACTATCATTATTTTCGAGGCGACAATCGAGGGTCAAGATCACGATTCGGAGGCTACATCGTGGGTCTTATGATCTTTGTATCAAGGGACTATGATGATTTGTTTGAAGGCAACGTGCTAGAATACCTCACGCTCGAGGGACATGACCATTTTGAATTCAAGGCAACGAGAGAATTACCCTAAGGGTGTGTGAAAGAAGTGTGTTGATTTCGATATTTTATCTTGCGATTAGTGGGCTATGTTCGTTATTATCTTGCCATACACGCCTAGTTACTAGCAATTTATAGGGTGTAAATTAAAATGCGAATGTAAAGTGGAAAGGTAAATCCTACGCTATTACATGGCTTTGGGCGTATACATAATTTAAAATGCGGAAAATAAAGATCCTAATTTAAACTATTACATCCCATAGATGCTACATTATTGAAAAATAAAATGATAAAGAAAGAATCGTCTGAATCGGATCAACTCAGAAAGGAATGAGAAATCTAAAATACGATATGAATCGAACAAGAGAAAAATGTTAGAAAATGAAAATTTTTATATGAGAGAATTATTACATGCTGGAAATAATATAAATATGCTAAAATAATTTTTGGGATTTTTGATGCAATTTAATAATTAAAATGAATTAAAAGTGATTAAAATGCAAAATATGAATAAAATAAATATGCATGCAAAATATATTTTTAATTTTATAAATTAAATAAAGGTTTTATGAAAATAATGTAAAAAGAAAATAATTTTTGATAAATTTTTTAATGCAGAAATAAAATTATGAAATTAATTAAAATAACATGCAAAATATTAAAATAAGAAAATATGAAAAGAAATTGAGTTTGTGAAAAAAGAAAACAAAACCGGTGCAAGCAGGATTCGACTGGAGTCCCTTGGGAGCATCCCACAACAGTATGTGCCTTTACCACTACGCCATGTGTGCAAGCGTGTTATGGAATGAAAACGTGAAGTGATGAGCAACACGCGTCGCCATTTGGGAGAAGTCAAGGCCCAGTCAGCTGGTGGGGTCCTCGTTGGATGAGAGAGCGAATCGGTTCACAGCCACGCTTGCCTCGCGTCGGAGTCAACAAGTCGCCGAGCCCTAGCTCGTCGCCTTCTCCACGACGTTAAACCTCAAACTCGCAAATAAGGAAAATCAAAGCAAAAGAAAGACCTATCCCCTAATTCGACCCTCCCGAGTTTGATGGTGCCCTTAGTTTCGATCGAAACGGCTACATCGTGAGTTTCAAAGAAAGAACAAAAACTGCCCTAGCCATGGCATGTTCTGATTCTGGCGTTAAACCTCCCATGTAATACGCCAAGCATGTTCTAATGGATGCCCTGATCTCAAACAAACACACCAAAACAGTTAAAGATGCATGGATTTCAAAATTCGAAATTGTGAAAAATGCAAACCGGTGAGAGTTCAAGCACGCGATCTGGGCAGTTCTGGGTACGAGTAAAGGTTGCTTTTGATTGCTGGGAACCTCTGGGAGATGTTTGGATGGCTGGAAGAGGCATAGAGAGGCTTGAAATTGAAATTCGAATTTCAAAAGTTTGTGAGAATTTTTGGCAAAATAAGGACTCTTTCTTGGGCTAGGGTTTCGTGTGGCTTGCTGGCTATGATACTTGGTATTTATAGAAGGATTTGGAGAGAAAAAGGAGTGAAAAAAGATTTGATTTGGAGCATTCAATTTTTTTCAAATAAAATCAATTTTCTTGAAGAAAATTTGATTTCCTCTTCAATGCATAATCATGCACGAATTTGGCAAGAGTCTTGGGCTATCTTGGACTTCAAGGAAGATATAAAATCACCTTTTGAAAATATATATTTTCATATTTTATATAATTTAATTTTGAATTAAATGTTCTAAAATTCAAAAATAAATTAATAAAATAGAAAATTGCCATGGCCAAGCATTTATGGGTCAAGAATAATGTTATGAACAAGTTTGGATCAAAAGATTTTAGGCCCATTTGGAAAATTTTGCATTTTGACCAAAATGTCCTTTTGTGCAATCATTCAAAATTGCCCAACTTCCAATAGTGTATCTTGCTCAATTTTCCACATTTTTTAGTGTTCTTGGACGTTTTGAAAAGCTCTAAGAGTCCTCTAACCAACCGTTTTTGTCTCATCTCAATTGGAGTTTCCATGCTCAATATATCTTCAAAACAAAAAGTTGACTTTTGTTGACTTTGAAAATGACTCAGAATGTTTTGAGCCATACCTCTCAAATGAAGCATTTTTGACATTCTTGTGAGACATGAAGTTGTAGAGAATTGAATTTCCTTTAAAACAAGAGGTGGTGGAAAATTTTGAGAAAGTATGAAGAAGTTATGATCAACAAAGTTCGCTTGACTTTTCATCTAGAAACCCTAATTTAGAAAGTTTGACTTTTGAGCAAATCTTGAGTTTTCTTGATGAATCATGATCAACCCTTGATCAAATGATGAATGTAACTTCAAAATGAGGATGTTGACCCAAAATTATGAAGTTTGACCGTATGTTGACCATAGTTGACTTTTTGTCCAATACAACCGATTTTCAACCATCCGAGCAATTGTCCGAGGAAACTTGACTTGGAAGCCTCGAAACTTGACATCGAGAATCTTTAAAGCATATGAGGAGGCATGAAGACCATTGAGATGTTGGAAGCCCATCTTGGCCTGAGAGATACCAAACCCTAGTTTGGGTTGATTGTCTAGGAGAGAGTTTGTCTGATCAACTCTTGAGGAATCCTTGAGTATAGATGTATGAAATCTCTTGAGTAGATGGAGGGCAAATTTTGGGGTATGAAACCTCCCCTTATTCCAAGGAGTGGTACGTTAGGGAATTATCCACAATGTTCAATGAACGTGAAGTCCTTTTGAGAGAAAAGACACCAACGAATATCTGAATGAGAGAGTGACATCAACCTTTGAGACCACTTCAATCTTTGCTCGTTCTTCATTACTGATTCAGGGAGGTGCGAAATAAACCACCTGGAAAGTAAAGGTATGCAACACATGTGAGTTCCTTGTCTCTTGATGGTACGAGTGTGGAGAGAATGTAGAATGTCTCCAAGTAAAGTAGGCACAGGATTACGAGTCAGGAATATCTTGATGGCGTTCACGTCTATGAACTGATCTGGATTAGGAAATAGCACCAAGCCATAGATTAGAAAGGCCACAATGTCTTCAAATGCATGAAAACTGATAGCTTTGAGGAATTCTCGAGCTCTCTTTATCAGAAATTTAGCAAGCAAACCCTTAACTCCGCTTCTTGTCTCCCAATTGTCTTCAATGTCTGATTGCTTCAGATGTAACGCTGATGCGATGTCTTCGTACTTAGGAGCCTTTTCTAAACTGGTGAATGGTATCTAATCAAGAATAGGTATCCCAAGTAACTTATAGAACTCTTCCAAGGTAGGAACCAACTGATAATTTGGGAATGTAAAGCAATGATGTTTCGGATCGAAGAACTGGAATAAGATGTGCATCATATCTTCTTCAAAACCGGAGATAACTAAGTTAAGCAGATAACCATGTCTTTTGATGAACTGAGCATGTGATAATGCATTTTTAAATAGTATATTTGATTTAATTTTCATAAACAATGTTAGTATTTTTATTTAATTATTTCATTTTATTTCTATATTACGTTGGTATTTTTATTGTTTCAGGTATTTTATTTTAATTAGACAAATTGAGCAAAGAGAAGATATTTGAAAGAATTATTTAATTAAATGTGCAAGAAATGAAGAAAAGGGGTGTGCAAGCAAAAAGATGGATTAAGAGACTACTATAATCATCAACCAAGCCTAAGCAGACGAAGCAACAAAGCCCAAGCCCAAGCCAAGAGTGAGACGCACGTCTCACCCCCCCCACTACACTTGAGGCGCCCGCCTCAGTCTCCTACCTTGGTGGGAGGCGCCCGCCTCCTTGCCACGTAGCCCTCAAAGAAAGTGTTGAGACGACTGTCTCAATATTGGTCAGTTGGGATGCGAAAATCGTGGAGACGCACGTCTCCTGTTGTTGAGATATTTTCGTTTAATTGGGACGAAAATATAGGAAAGAGGAGTTACTTTCGACTACTATAAAAAGTAATCAACGAAACATTGCAGGGGTTCCTGGTTTCCAGCTTTCTTTTTACAGTTTCTAAATTAATTTTTTAGCATTATTATTCCTTTGTAATTCAAATTCAAGCATTGTTCTTTTCCAGCAATATTGTTCTTAGTTTTGTTTCTAGTTTTCTTTCAAGTTTTTGTTTAATTTCCATTGAAGAACCAAGATATTGTACGAGTTATTTGAAGCATCAAGATTAATTCCAGCAGTTTATTTATCTCAGGTTTCTTATGTACATTGCTTTAATTTAATTAATTAATTATTTGCATGAGATTAATTTATCTGGCTATGAAATTATTTATGCATGTTAAATTCTTTAATTTATTCATGTCTGTTTTTATGAATATGTATGGCTAAATTTATTAAATATCGGTATGTAACAAGTTAAACTGAAAGGATCCGGAACAAACAGGCTTAATTATATTTTATAAAATAAACACTTTTTCTGATTTAGTTATCTAATTTAATTTGTTAAAAAAAGGCTTAGAAACCAACAGAGCGAAATTTTGAGGTTAATAAACTGGACTAAGATTAGAAACCAACAGAGCGAAAGTTTGAGGTTTAAAATCAGATAGTGGATACTAGGTATTGTTTTTTAAAGACTGCGACAGCGTTTTAAAACCGATTAAACTTTATATATTTTCAAAAAGTAATTTTGAGATCAATGGGATAGCGAGAGCATACATTAGAGTTTAAAATTATAATCCGATTCAAAAGAGCGAAAGTTTGAGATAAGATTTTTAAATAAATACTTTTTGCTGAAAAAGGGTCATTATTATTTTGAGAAAATAAGCCAGTGGAAAGCCGGATTCTCTAGGATTAACGAAGTACATACCGATATTCGCCTATTATTATTTCAATTAGAATTAAGTTTAATTACCCAAGATTTCCCCAATTTATTTATTCGATAGCTATAGCTTTACACAGTAGTTTAGGTTACGTTAGTTCGATTTATAGTCCCTTAGGTTCGATATCTTTTAAAACTACGCGATAGGGCTGTATACTTGCAGTCTCCCGATTAAGATAGACGATAAAGTCGCGATCAAGTTTTTGGCGCCGTTGTCGGGGACTATTTAAGTTGATATCGTAATTTTATTACAAAGTATAGACTATAGCACTTATTTCTTTTCCCTCTATGTATGCCAAATACTCGCTCTCAAGGCGGTCCTTTGCATATACCTATATACGATATCGAGCGTTATCTCAGATTAAGAAGACGAATTCAAGAGTATTGGGAACTCAACAATCTTCCTTTGACCAAACTTCCAGATATGGAAGAACTGAAGAAGATGGCTGATCCACCTCCTCCTCCTCGTCCTCTTAAGGGTTACGTAGTTCCTTCTCAAGCGGAGCCTCACAACAGTATTGCTGCTCCTGCTATCGCTCGAAACAATTTCGAGCTGAAGCCTTCGCTTCTTTCCGCCGTTCAGCAGAACCAGTTTTCTGGAGCTCCTACTGACGACCCGAACCTTCATCTGTCAGTGTTTGAGCAGTACGCAGACACTGTGAAAGCGAATGGTGTAAACCCCGAGGCGATACGATTGCGCCTATTTCCTTTTTCTCTAAGAGATAGAGCTCGCGCATGGCTCCAATCTCTTCCTTCCAACTCAATCACCACATGGGATGAGTTGAAGAAAGTCTTCTTGGCTATATATTTTCCTCCAAGCAAAACTGCTATGCTCAGAGCCAATATCAATGGTTTCAGACAAAAAGACAATGAATCACTCTTCGAAGCTTGGGAACGCTTATAAAGACATGCTAAGACCTCGTCCTCATCATGGTTTGGAAGAATGGTTGATCATTCACACGTTTTATAATGGTCTCTTGTACAATACGAGATTGACTATAGACGCTGCTGCTGGTGGCGCACTGATGAATAAACCATATACTGAAGCAAGACAACTTATCGAAAGCATGACTCAGAACCATTATCAATGGGGAACGGAGAGAGTTAACGTAGAAAAATCTCAAACAAAAGGTGCCATGGTTGAAGTGAATAGTCTGGATCAAGTCAACGCTAAAGTGGAAGCTCTCACTCAAAAGCTTGAGAATCTTACCACCGCTCCCGCAGCTACTGTAGCTGCAATTGCCCAAACTTGCGACTTATGTGGTCTTCAATCACATCCTGCTCCAGAATGCCCACTTCTAACAGGAGTTCCAGTTGAACAAGCGAATTACGTACAGGGAAATCCTTACAGCAACACATATAACCCTGGCTGGAAGAATCATCCTAACTTTTCATACAAGAGTAACAATGCGTTATACGCACCTGGACAAGCTCCTACTACACCACCTGGTTATCCTAAAGCTATTCCAACTCACCCTAATAATGGACCTAATTCATCTAATGCTCCCAAGAAGTCTAATTTGGAAATCATGATAGAACACTTCATTGCTACTCAATCCCAAACTAATAATACTCAATCCCAAACTAATAAAGATGTTCAAAATCAGAATATACACATTAATGAGCAGATTAAACAATTATCTAACAAGCTTGACGCTTTAGCTACACATCATAAAATGTTAGAAACACAAATCTCTCAAGTAGCTCAACAACAAGCAGTTTCTGCTGCTCCTGCCGGCTCATTTCCTGGAAAGCCTCAACCTAATCCTAAAGGACATGCAAATGTTGTTATCTTAAGAAGCGGAACAAAGTATGATGGACCTGTAGATCCCAGAAACAATAGCCCAGCTATGCAACAAAATTCTGTTAAACAGTCTGAAACTAAAGATAAACCAGAAAAGGAAAATCAGAAAGATAATAATGAAGATACCACACAAAAGGACGAACCTTATGTACCCCCACCACCTTATAAGCCTCATATTCCTTACCCTCAAAGGTTAGCTAAAACTAAGAATGTGGGTCAATTTAAGAAATTCGTGGATCTTCTGAAGCAACTTAATGTTACAATTCGTTTTACCGAAGCTATAACTCAAATGCCCTCCTATGCTCAATTCCTTAAAATCCAATAAGAAAAAGTTAGAGGATAATGAAACTGTCATGCTTACTGCTGAGTGTAGCGCGATAATTCAAGACACAATGCCTCCTAAACTCAAAGATCCTGGAAGTTTCTCTATTCCATGTGTAATTGGTAAATTTGTCATAGATAAAGCTTTATGTGATCTAGGAGCCAGTATAAGTGTGATGCCGCTATCCATTTGCAAGAAACTTGACATGGGAGAACTAAGACCAACCAAAATGTCCGTTCAATTAGCAGATAGGTCAATTAAATATCCTGCAGGAGTTCTTGAGAATGTTTCGGTACGCATAGGCCAATTCTATATACCAACTGATTTCATTATTATGGACATAAGGGAAGACGAAGTTACCCCAATCATTCTTGGAAGGCCTTTCTTAGCCACAGCCGGTGCAATTATAGACATAAAAAGAGGAAAACTTACTTTTGAAGTAGGCGAAGAGAAAATTGAATTTATCCACTCTAAATTCCTGAAAGCACCTGTAATTGAAGACACTTGTTACTTTATGGATATCATTGATGAATGTAGAAAAGAAGCTGAACTTGAAAATAAAGACAATCTCGATGAATGTCGAAATAGTAATTTAAGTGCATGCTTAGCTATAGCGCCAGATCCTACACAATGTTTAAGGAAACCATCCCTAGAACTTAAAACACTTCCTAAAAATCTAAGGTATGAATTCCTAGATTCCGAACTCGAACGACCAGTGATAGTCAACGCAGAACTTGGAGAAATCGAAACTGAAATTTTTTTACAAATTCTAAGAAAATATCCAACAGCCTTAGGGTATAATATCACTGATCTTAAAGGAATAAGTCCCTCTATCTGTATGCATCGCATTATGCTAGAAGAAGATTGTAAAACTTCAAGAGAACACCAGAGGAGACTAAACCCGATTATGAGCAAGGTAGTGAAAAAGGAAGTTATGAAATTGTTAGAAGCAGGAATCATATATCCTATATCTGATAGTAAATGGGTTAGCCCTGTGCATGTTGTACCAAAGAAAAGAGGTGTCACAGTGGTTGAAAATGAGAAAGGAGAAATAATAACCAAACGAGTAGAATCTGGATGGAGAATGTGGATTGATTATCGAAAACTTAACAAAGCCACCAGAAAAGATCATTTCCCTTTACCATTTATAGATCAGATGTTAGAACGTTTAGCTAGACATTCTCATTTCTGTTTCTTGGACGGTTACTCAGGTTTCTTTCAGATACCTATTCATCCTGATGACCAAGAGAAAACAACTTTCACATGCCCTTTTGGTACCTTTGCCTATAGACGAATGCCATTTGGTTTATGCAATGCTCCTGCGACTTTTCAAAGATGCATGATGGCAATATTTGCTGATTTTCTAGACAACATCATGGAAGTCTTCATGGACGATTTTTCTGTTTGTGGACAAAGTTTCGAAGAATGTTTAGAAAATCTAGAAAGGGTATTAGAACGTTGTGTGAAGGTTAATCTAGTGCTTAATTGGGAGAAATGCCATTTTATGGTACAAGAAGGAATTGTATTAGGACACATTATATCCAAAAGAGGAATTGAAGTCGATTCTGCTAAAATCGAAGTTATTGAGAACCTTCAACCTCCAAAAACTGTTAGAGAAATTCGAAGTTTTTTAGGACACGCCGGTTTTTATCGACGATTCATTAAAGATTTCTCTAAGATAACTAAACCTCTAACCGAGCTATTAATGAAAGACGCTGAATTGATCTTCGACGGAAAATGTTTAAAAGCGTTTCAAACACTAAAGAAAGCATTAATCTCTGCGCCCATCATGCAAACTCCAGATTGGGAATGAACCTTTTGAAATAATGTGTGACGCGAGTGACTACGCCGTAGGAGCTGTTTTAGGACAACGAAAGGATAAAAGACTCCACGTCATATATTATGCAAGCAGAACCTTAGATGAAGCGCAAATGAATTATGCTACAATCGAGAAAGAATTTTTAGCAGTTGTCTTCGCGTTAGATAAGTTCCGTTCCTATTTAGTAGGATCCAAAATAATCATCTACACTGATCATGCTGCTATTAGATATATCCTAACCAAAAAGGACGCTAACCCTAGACTCCTGAGATGGATATTGCTGCTGCAAGAGTTTGATTTAGAAATCAAAGATAAGAAAGGAACTGAAAATGTGGTAGCAGATCATCTCTCTAGACTAGAAAATCTTAAACATGAACAAGTGCCGATCGATGATGAATTCCAATACGATAGACATATTTCCCACTTGGAAGACACAGAAACTGATAAACTCATGGAAACCACTTTAGTAATTTCTTCTGTGCCTTGGTATGTTGATTTCGTAAATTACCTCGCTGCAGGCGTTCTACCACCTGAACTTACTTATCAACAGAAGAAGAAATTCTTCCATGATCTTAAACAATATTATTGGGGATGAACCTTTACTTTTCAAGAGAGGTCCCGATGGAATTTTCTGCCGATGTGTTCCAGAAGAAGAGATTGAAAACATTATAACACACTGTCATTCTGCACCTTACGGAGGACATGCTAGTACATCCAAAACATGTGCAAAGATCTTACAATCCGGCCTCTATTGGCCTAATTTATGGAAAGACGTACATGCCACCATCTTAATATGCGACAGGTGTCAACGCACCGGTAATATATCTAGACGTGATGAAATGCCACAAAAAGGCATCTTAGAAGTCGAGATCTTTGATGTGTGGGGAATAGACTTTATGGGACCCTTTCCATCCTCTTCCGGTAACAAGTATATACTCGTGGCTGTGGATTATGTCTCAAAATGGATCGAAGCTATAGCTTCTCCAACGAACGACACCCGAGTAGTACTTAAACTTTTCAAGAACATAATCTTCCCAAGGTTCGGTGTACCCCGACTCGTTATAAGCGACGGTGGTTCTCATTTCATTTCCAAAATCTTCGAAAAATTATTAGGGAAATATGGAGTTCGATGTGACACCCCGATTTAATTCAAATATTAAATAAATGAGAATTAATTATTTAATTGATTAAAGTCTTAAATATTTAATTATCTGGATTAATTGGGTCATTTAATGAGGAAAGGATTGGAGGTGTGCAGAGTAAATGGTGGGTGTAAGAGTAAAACACTCTACTAATTACTAAGTATTAATTATTTATTCTATTGGAATATTAAAAGGAAATATAAAAGGAAAAGAAGGGAAAAAGAGAAGGGTTTTTGGAGAAATCATTTCACGTAAAGTTGGAGAAGGAAGAGAAGAGAGGAAAAGCCGACGCCGAGAGAAACCGAAGAATCATCGCGAGGTAATGGGTGGTTTTGATCAGTTAATATGTTTTATGGGTTTTGGGAACCATAGGAATGAATGGGTATGTTAGGAAGTTTGAATTTTTATGATTAGGAGTTATAGGAATAAACCCTATTTTGTGTCGGTGTTGGGAATTGGATCATTGTATGTCAAATAATTGATAGAGATAATTAAACTACTTTGTTTGTTGTTATAATGGTGTGAAATGATGATGAAATGGTGTTTCTAATGTACCAATTCGTATTGGAAAGTGTGGTAATGATAAAGGATGGAAAATGTCACAAAAGTAGCGTAAATGTCACAGTCGTGGGAACGTTCCTCGTGGGAGGAACCGAGTTCCCAGTTAAAATTGGCAACCGACTTTTACACTCGTGAACCGGTTCTCGATAGGTAGAAACCGGTTCCCATACAAAACCAGGAGCGCTTTTGAAAACTTTCAGAACCGGTTCAGATAGGTAGGAACCGGTTCCATGTGCATTTTTCCAAATTTTCCAAAACTTTGAAGATTCATATTTTCTAAACCGAATCGATTTGAGTGCCGCTTTCTGTTATTTCTTAAATTTTAAATACTACCTTTGAAAAGAGAAAATACTACTTTGCCAAATTATTTTAAAAATAGTCGCTCCCGATTTTTGAAAAGAATGAGTAGTTAAGGATAATGGTAAACTATTATGTATGGTACGAGTTATCTGATGAGGTATTGGTGCTTACAGTGTTATATATAAATATGATATTCATTTTGATTGAATGAGATGCACTGGTGATTTGACATGATGTGATTTGTATTGATATCATGATATGTGAAATAATGATGGCATGCTTTTGTGATGCATGCATAAACATTTGTTGATTTGGTTCATTCCCATTGTGCGGAAGTGAGCTTGCAGAGCCAATAGACTTACCTGGTCGGAGGTAGTGAGGCTAGATTCTTGACCCAATGGTTATGGGCGAATCATGGATTACATCGCCTTCCACGAGTAAACGGAGTAAAGGTGAACGCGGTTCACGATTGGTACCACATGCATAGAGTCCGCATTGCATATGGAATTGTAACATGTTAGGATGGTTTCGGTTGCAATTGCCATTGTTTGATATATACATGATCATTGTGTGAACTGCTTTCGCATTGTTTATGATCTTGTAATTGGTTGACGAACTAATATATTCTTGTTATTCCGTTGGATCTATGAACGATAACGATATTATATTGAATCGAAATCTCACCCTTACTTTAACAATTTCGCACCAAGTGATTAGTCGCTTGAGTTGGTGAGGATAGCCTTAGATTCGAGTCTTGTGTCCGCGTGTCGTTGTCGTGCTCGTAGATGTAACATCGGGGAAAACGATTGTTTGGAATCCTTTTATGGATATTTTAATAATTTTGGAATTATGTTGATTTATTATCCCGAATAACTGCTGAGTAAAGTATTCGGATTTAATTATGTTTCATTTCACCGTTAAACATAATTTTGAGTATGATTTAATTGATGAGTATTCTTCAAAGGAAGCATGACTGCTTTGGTTAAAATTTTATGATTTAAATTGTGACGCCTGATGGTGGATAAACTCGATTATTTAATTCTATAAAACGCGGTAATTAGTAGGGTGTTACAATAGTGGTATCGAGCATAGTCGGTCTTGTCTTAGTGTCGTTATCCT
Source organism: Vicia sativa (assembly GCA_021764765.1). Lineage (NCBI taxonomy): Eukaryota > Viridiplantae > Streptophyta > Magnoliopsida > Fabales > Fabaceae > Vicia > Vicia sativa. Next base: position 146,787,103 of record CM038794.1, read on the forward strand.
TTTAGTATGCTATGTAAGTAACACGCCGATACTTGTGTGTCGATGTAGATTGTTTTGTAATGTTACGCAACAATGGCGGAAGAGGTAACGGAAGGAATGATGATGCTATTGCCGAGGCTTTGGGAATGTTAGTGGAGTGCTCGAGGGAATCAGCAGGAGTCGCGATTGCGCCGATGCATAATTGGGGAATTTTCGAGGAATAATCCTCCGTTGTTTAAAGGTGCACATGATCCCGAGGGTGCTCGTGGCTGAAAGAGATCGAGAGAATCTTCGAGTGATTGATTGTGCCGAGGGGTCAAGGTGAGATATGGTACTCACATGTTGGCAGAGGAAGTCGATGACCGTGGGTTGCTACCAGATCGAATGGAAGAAGACGGATTGCATTGACTGGGTGTTCGTGAGAGCTTTTCCGAGAAGGTATTTTCTCAAGACATTCGGTAAGAAAGAAATTGAATTTTTGAGCTCAGCAGGCAACAAGTCCGTGAGTGAGTATGCACCAAGTTTATCGAAAGTTAGCAAAGTATTATGCTAATTATCCTAACGATGCGATGGAGAATTTTCCAAATGTATCAAGTTTGAGAATGGTCGAGATGAGATCAAGCAAGGTATCGTATCAACGCATTAGAAGGTTTCCTGATTTGGTTAACTGTAGTAGGATTCTGGAGGAAGATCTTACTAGTACTAAGGCAAATGCTCAGAGTTATGCTGACCGTAAGGGTAAGAGACAGATGGATCGTGGTAAGCCTTATGATAGGAATAATTAGAAATCTGGAGGTTGGAAGAAGTCTAGTGGGGGAGACTCTGGTTCTTCTGGTTCTTCCGTGAGGTGTTACAGATGTGGTGAATTGGGTCACCGATCTCTTGAATGCAAGGCTGATGGGAGGAAGTGCAACAATTGTGGAAGAGTTGGTCATTTAGCTGCTGAGTGTAGATCCCGAAGAATAACTTGTTACAACTGTGGCGAAGAAGGTCACACTCATCCGCAGTGTACTAAGCCAAAGAAAGAGCAAGCCGGTGGGAAAGTGTTTGCTTTGTCGATCGAGGTTGCCGATGATCGGTTGATTAAAGGTACATGTTTTATTAATGGCATACCTTTAATTGCAATTATTGACACCGAGCGACACACTTTTATTTCTTTGACCGTGCTAAGAGATTGAATCTAGAAATTTCTAATTTGGATGGAAGTATGGTCATTGACACCTCGGTTCGAGTACTCAGATGTGTGTAGGAATTATCCTATCGTTATTTTCGATAGAGGATTCAAGATGGATTTAGTGTGCCTACCGTTAGAACAACTCGATATTATCCTTGAATGAACGGTTGGTCTTCAACCGTGTTCATATCAATTGTTTTGAGAAGACTATATTTCCCAAGTAGCTAAAGTGAAGATGCGATCATGTCGCTAAGGTATGAATTCACCGCCGAGAGGGTGCCGTGGTGTTCATGTTATGTTCTTTGACGGAAGTGAAAGGAAAGGCTAAAAGTGGAGAGTTACCGCAGAATGAATATCCGAGGTGTTTCCTAAGATGTTAATGAGTTACCACCGAGAGAAGTGGAGTTTACTATAGAATTGATTCCCGAACTAGTCCGTGTCGATGGCGCCTTATCGCATGTCGGCATCCGAAAGTTATCCGAATCAAGAAACAGCTGGAAGAATTATTGGATAAGAAATTTATTCCTAGTGTTTCGCCGTGGGGTGCGCCAGTGTTGTTGGTTAAGAAGAAGGAAGGTACGTTGAGACTGTGTGTTGACTACAGACAATTGAATAAAGTGACGATCAAGAATCGGTATCCATTACCGAGGATTGATGACTTGATGGATCGCTTGGTTGGAGCTTGTGTTTAGCAAGATTGATCTAAGGTCCGGATATCATCGATTCGTGTTAAGGCGGAAGATATTCGTAAGACTGCTCGTAACGAGGTACGGGCATTATGAATATTCATATGCCATTTGGAGTTACTAATGCACCTGGTGTGTTTATGGAGTACATGAACAAGATATTTCATCCGTATCTTGACAAGTTTGTGGTGGTGTTTATTGACGACATTTTGATCTACTCAAGGATGATGAGGAGCATGCAAAGCATCTCGTAGTTGTATTGGAATTGTTGAAGGAAAAGAAACTTTATGCGAAATTGTCAAAGTGTGAATTTTGGTTGCAAGTGAGTTTTCCGGTCATGTGATATCCAAGAATGGTATTGTGTTGATCCTACAAAGGTAGAAGCGGTATCTCGGAAGCGCCAAGAATGCTTCAGATTCGTAGTTTTCTTGGTCTTGCGTTACTACCTAAGTTCATTGAGGGATTTTCGGGTTAGCATTACCGCTGACTAAGTTGACAAGGAAAGGTCAAGCATTTATTTGGGATGCGATTGTGAGGAAGGATTCCAAGAATTGAAGAGGAGGTTGACTAGTGTCTGATTTTAATTTTGCCGAATCCGAAGAATCTTTCGTGGTGTACCGTGATGCGCCCTTGATGGGTTTAGGAGGTGTTTTGATGCAAGATAGGCGTTGTGGCTTATGCTTCGAGACGCTTAAAGACTCATGAAAGGAATTACCCGACTCATGATTTGGAGTTGGCGGTGTTGTGTTTGTGTTGAAATTGTGGAGGCATTATCCGTATGGTTCACGGTTTGAGGTGTTCAAAGGATCATAAGAGCTCAAGTATCTCTTTGATCGAAAGAGTTGAATATGAGGCGAGGAGATGGTTAGAGTTTCTCAAAGATTACGATTTTGGTTTGAACTACCATCCCGGTAAGGCAAACGTGGTGGCAGATGCATCGAAAGTGAAGTCCCCGATATATCGATGTTGATGGTTCGTGAATGGATTTGGTGGAACAATTCAAAGACTTAAGTTTGGTTTGTGAGACTACTCAATAGTGTGAAGTGGGCATGTTGAAGCCGACTAGTGGTATTTTGGAAGAGATTCAAATGGATGTAAGTCCGATGTTGGTTTAGTGGACAAGTCGACATTGATTAACCAAGGTCAAGGAGGTGAGTTCCAATCGACGAGAATGGTGTCATGAGATTTGGTGATAGAGTTTGTGTTCGGATGTTGCCGAGATCGTAAAGAGTATCTTGGAGGAAGGACACCGTAGTGGATCGAGTATTCATCCCGGTGCTACTAAGATGTACCATGACTTGAAGAAGTTATTTTGGTGGCCGTGAATGAAGAAGGAAATTGCCGAGTATGTGTATGCGTGTTTGGTTTGTCGAAATCAAGATTGAGCATCGGCCGTCGGACTAATGGAAGCTTATTCGCTAATGGAAATGGGATGGCATTTCTATGGATTTTGTGTCCGGTTTGCTAGAACAAATAAGAACCGTGATTCTATCCGGGTGATTGTTGACCGATTGACGAAGTCCTTCACTTTATTCCGATAAGAATGGATTATCCGATGGAGAGGTTGGTAATTGTATGTTGAGAGAGTGGTAAGTTTGCATGGTATTCCGCCTAGCATTGTGTAGGATAGAGATCCGAGGTTTACTTCTAAGTTCGGACAGATTGCAGGAAGCTCGGGTACTAAGTTACGATTGAGTTCTCATATCATCCACGCATGTATGGTCGACGGAGAGGACGATTCACCGTTAGAGGATTTGTTAAGGGCTGTGTGTTAGAGAAAGGTGGAGCTGGGATAGCTACTTGGCATTGATAGACTTTACCTACAACAATAGTTTTCATTCGAGCATTGGTATGGCTCCGCTTGAGGCATTGTATGGTAGGAGATGCTGACACCGCTGTGTTGGTACGAATCGAGAAAGTGCGTGATTGGACCGTAAATCGCTCAACAAACTTCAAAAAGATTAAGATGATTCAGAGAAGATGAGGACTTCTTAGTCGCCGTAAGAGTTATCACGATAAGAGGAGGAAGGATCTTGAGTTTGGTGAAGGAGACCACGTGTTTATGAGAGTTACTCCGATGACCGGTATTGGTCGAGCTTTGAAGTCTAAGAAGTTGACTCCGCTTTATTGGTCCATTTCAGATTACGAAGAGAGTTGGGAAAGTTGCGATCGATTGCTTTACCGCCACTTGCAAATTTGCATGATGTTTTCCATGTGTCTCATTGAGGAGGTACATCATGGATCCGTCTCATGAGATTCAAGTAGATGATGTTCAAAAGGGATAATTTAATCTGAAGCAAAGGCTCGCAAGAATTGAGGATCGAAAAGTGAAGCAATGAGGTAAAGAGATAGCTCGCACGAGTAGCTGGGAGGACCAAACAAGGAAATGTGACTGGGAGTCGGAGAGTCGATGAAGGACTCGTATCCCGAACTTTCATCTAAGGTATGTTTTCGAGGACTAAAACTTTTAGTGGGGAGAGTTGTGACACCCGATTTAATTCAAATATTAAATAAATGAGAATTAATTATTTAATTGATTAAAGTCTTAAATATTTAATTATCCGGATTAATTGGGTCATTTAATGAGGAAAGGATCGAGGTGTGCAGAGTAAATGGTGGGTGTAAGAGTAAAACACTCTACTAATTACTAAGTATTAATTATTTATTTTATTGGAATATTAAAAGGAAATATAAAAGGAAAAGAAGGAAAAGAGAAGGGTTTTGGAGAAATCATTTCACGAAAGTCGAGAAGGAAGAGAAGAGAGGAAAAGCCGACGAGAGAAACCAAGAATCATCGCGAGGTAAGGGGTGGTTTTGATCATTAATATGTTTTATGGGTTTTGGGAACCATAGGAATGAATGGGTATGTTAGGAAGTTTGAATTTTTATGATTAGGAGTTATAGGAATAAACCCTATTTTGTGTCTGTTGGAATTGGATCATTGTATGTCAAATAATTGATAGAGATAATTAAACTACTTTGTTTGTTGTTATAATGGTGTGAAATGATGATGAAATGGTGTTTCTAATGTACTAATTGTATTGGAAAGTGTGGTAATGATAAAGGATGGAAAATGTCACAAAAGTAGCGTAAATGTCACAGTCGTGGGAACCGGTTCTCTGGGAGGAACCGAGTTCCCTGTTAAAATTGGCAACCGACTTTTACACTCAGAAACGGTTCTCAGATAGGTAGGAACCGGTTCCCATACAAAACCAGAGCGCTTTTTGAAAGCCAGAACCGGTTCTGATAGGTAGGAACCGGTTCCATGTGCATTTTTCCAAATTTTCCAAAACTTTGAAGATTCATATTTTCTAAACCGTAATCGATTTGAGTGCCGCTTTATTTTTAAATTTTAAATACTACCTTTGAAAAGAGAAAATACTACTTTGACAAATTATTTTAAAAATAGTCGCGCTCCCGATTTTTGAAAAGAATGAGTAGTTAAGGATAATGGTAAACTATTATGTATGGTACGAGTTATCTGATGAGGTATTGGTGCTTACAGTGTTATATATATATATATGATATTCATTTTGATTGAATGAGATGCACTGGTGATTTGACATGATGTGATTTGTATTGATATCATGATATGTGAAATAATGATGGCATGCTTTTGTGATGCATGCATAAACATTTGTTGATTTGGTTCATTCCCATTGTGCGGAAGTGAGCTTGCAGAGCCAATAGACTTACCTGGTCGGAGGTAGTGAGTCTAGATTCTTGACCCAATGGTTGTGGGCGAATCATGGATTACATCGCCTTTCCACGAGTAAACGGAGCAGGTGAACGCGTTCACGATTGGTACCACATGCATAGAGTCTGCATTGCATATGGAATTGTAACATGTTAGGATGGTTTCCGTTGCAATTGCCATTGTTTGATATATACATGATCATTGTGTGAACTGTCGCATTGTTTATGATCTTGTAATTGGTTGACGAACTAATATATTCGTTATTATTCGTTGGATCTATGAACGATAACGATATTATATTGAATCGAAATCTCACCCTTACTTTAACAATTTCGATCCGGTGATTAGCCGCTTGAGTTGGTGAGGATAGCCTTAGATTCGAGTCTTTGTCCGCGTGTCGTTGTCGTGCTCGTAGATGTAACCGGGGAAAACGATTGTTTGGAATCCTTTTATGGATATTTTAATAATTTTGGAATTATGTTGATTTATTATCCCGAATAATCGCTGAGTAAAGTATTCGGATTTAATTATGTTTCATTTCACTGTTAAACATAATTTTGAGTATGATTTAATTGATGAGTATTCTTCAAAGAAGCATGACGCTTTGGTTAAAATTTTATGATTTAAATTGTGAATGGTGGATAAACTCTAATTATTTAATTCTATAAAACGCTGGTAATTAAAACCCTAGCTACACCTTACCATCCTCAAACTGGACAAGTCAAGTTTCAAACCGTGAGTGAAAAGTCGTACACCTGAAGCTTTGCATTAGAAAAAAGGCCGGTACTACCATTAAGAATCAACTTAAGGCTTATTACAACAACCGGTGAGAAACGATCCTTGATATAAATGAATTAGAAGAACTTAGACAGGATGCGTACGAAAACGCTAGGATTTACAGAGAACGCACGAAGAAATGGCATGATAAGCGTATATCTAGGAAGAATTTTAACATAGGTTACATCGTATTACTATTTAACTCAAGGTTAAAATTATTTCCTGGAAAATTACGATCTAGGTGGTCCGAACCTTTTGAAATTACCCGAGTTTATCCAAGTGGTGCAATAGAGATTAAGGGACCTTCGATTGAACCGTTTGTAGTAAACAGCCAGCGTTTAAAACATTACCATCTTACCGAAATCGAGGGAAATTCTCAAACGATAAATCTAGACGAGCCACACGCTCGATTAAAAGACTAACTCTTAGTTTTATTTGTCGAGCTTACGACATAAAACAAAGCGCTTTGTGGGAGACAACCCACCGTTTTTATATTTCCTTTATTTTATTTTATTTTATTTCTTCTTTATTCTATTTTAAAAAATAAAAAAAACATAAAAAAATATATTTCTTTTCTTTATCTATTTTATTTTCATTATATTTCTATTCTCTGTCTTATTTCTTTCTATTTTATGCTTTTCTTCTTATCGGCATTTGGCCAATGCTGATCTTCTTTATTTTTCTTCTCTTCAGGATTTTTCTAGCTGCTTATTCTCTTTCCACTATGTCTCGAGTTGATAACATGCCAGTCTCATTCAGAGGAAGAAATCAGGCTACAAAATATGGAGTTTTATCCAGACGTGAGATGTTTCCTACTATCTACCCTCATCATGGTACTATGGTCGCTCTTGGTATTCGTGATAGTGTGCTTTTTCTGCTGAATCAAATCGGATGGGATAATTCGCGCCTTATGACTTGCTATGCTACTTATCGGAACCTCACTTTGGAGTTCCTCAGCTCTCTTACTTACATTCCTACTCACGGGTTAGCTCAATGCCGTGGACTTATCCTTTTCAGACTTTTTGGTATTAATTTCTAGTTTAATCATAAGGAATTGGGTGAGCTTCTAGGATTTCCTAATGGCATAGGAGTTTATCATGAAACTTAGGAGGATTATCTTGGCTTTAGAGAGCTTGATTATTTTTGGGGATCTATTTCTGGAATCCTTAACCCTGAGCCTGAGGACTTTGTATCAGAAAACATCCATAACCCAACTTTCAGGTATTTCCACAAGATTTTGGCCCACACCATTTTTGGAAAGCCCCAGAATGTCACTACTGTTTCTAGAGATGAGCTCTTTATCATGTTTTGTGCTTCGCAGAACCGCCCGGTTAATGCGGTAACTTATATGCTGCGTACTTTTGTGGATCTTGTTGATACTGACCATGCACCCATTCGGATGGGAGGCCTCGTTACTATGATTGCAAATGTTGTTGGACTAAGACAGCCTTTTAGGAATCTGAATGCTTTTACTGGTGTTACTAGCATGCCCATCGAGTTTTGTTTCAACACTGGTATGATTGGTGACCTTGGCCCGACTCCTTCGCTGATTAATAACCAAGTTATGAATTTATTTACCTTGCCTAATCCTCGCACGAGTGTGCATATGAGCCAATTGGCTATATGGTCTTGATCACCGCCAACCCAACACCCCGAGACGCAAGATTATGAGATTTTAGAGGATTGAGGAAGATCCCACCTCCTTGCTATTATGACATAGACCCTCCTCAAAGATGCTTTTGCGCCACCGCCATGCATCCGCTCCTATTGATTATGCTACACCATCCACGCTCCTGTGGAACACTGTGCTTTGAGGGATGATTTGACGGTTTTGGTTTTATGGTTTTATGGCAAGAATTTCAAGAAGTTTTTGCATATTTTCATTCTTCCTCCGTGGCTAGATTTAGTGGCTAGAATTTTTAGTTAATTTAGTTTAGTTTAGTTTAGTTAATTTGGTTGGAATTTTCTATATTTGATTTTAAATTGTAAGTATTTTCTTTTTAAGCACTTTTTTTATTATAATGTTGCATTATTATTATATTATATATTATTATATTTTATTTTATTTTTTTATTTATTATTGCTATAATTATAATTTGTATTATCGTGAATTATGCGTATATGTATATTCTACCTATATTTCGTTGCTCGATCACTTTTCACGCGTGCTTGATCACTTTTTATAACATGATGACGTAATTTATATAGATAACGAATTTATATTTTTATTTAATTATTCTGCTTTATTTCAGACACGCTGGTATTTCTTTTGTTTCAGGTATTTGTATTAAATAAAGATAAATTAAGCAAAGAAATAAAATTGAGAAAAAATCGGATTAAAAAGCCAAAGAAATGAAGCAAAGGGGTGATATAGAAAAAAGGAGGAGTTAAGAAGAAAGAAATAATTATAAGACTAAGCCCAGAAGAGAAAAGCCCAACAGAAGTTCAGTCCACAAGGTGTGACGACCGTCACAGCCTTGTGACGACCGTAACACGCTAATAGCCTTGTGACGACCGTAACACGCTTATATTTCACGTTGCTGAACTGAGACCCACGTCTCAGGATTGTTCTCCATTGTTGGAGACCCACGTCTCACACTTCCTTCTCCCATCCCATGTTCTCCCATGATTCTAGCAGTTTTTACACATGATCTCCACTAGCCTTCGTACAACATGGAAACGGGAAGTTACAAATGAAGCCTATAAATACAAGTTCAACCTTCAAGGTGGTCGGCGATTTCTTCTTCCATTTTCGCATTTTTATTTTTTCGCTTTGTATTTCGCTTTTTCTTTTTTTTTTTTCGCTTTTCTTTAGTTTTTTTTTAGTTTATTTTTCTCACAACAATTTCTACACCGAAATTGTTGTGTATTTTCACGATCTAACCTTACGTTAGATCTAGTGCTTTTTATTCCTTGTCATATTTTTTCTTTTCAATTCAAGAAGTCTCCGAGCAGATCCAACCGACTTGTGGTGGAATGCTCGTTTATTTCGAAGAACAAGATTATTCAAGTATTATTATTTTCAGGTTCTTAATATAATTATTTTATTTTATTTAAAGTATTGTGCTTGATATTTATTTATTTGATTATGGAAATGTTTAAATATATTGAACCTTATTATTTATGCATGTCCGAATTAATAAATATGTCCGGCTAAACCGTTTAGGTATCGGTAAGTAATAGTAGTAAAAGTAGGAACTAAATTGTTTCTAAGCTAAAATATTAATTAACATAATTTCGGTTATGACTTTTATAATTAAAATCCATCTTTTTTCGTAAGAAAAGTAGAATAGGTTAGGATCGAGACCACAAAAGTGTGAGGTTTTAACCGATAGTTAGTTAGGCATTCGATTTATGAGCGCTTTAAAATAATTAGAATTAATTAAGTTTTCAAAAGTATTTTCTATGGGCTAGCGAGAGCAGGCATAGGGCTTTAGACGTATAATCCGAGATAAGACCACAAAAGTGTGAGTTGAGGGTTTTTAAACTGATAATATCTACAGAACAATTAAGTTAACCATCTTTATACGCTTAGGTCCAATTTAATCCGCTTAGGTTCACTACATTATGTACCGATATCCGTTTTATTTATTATTCCTTAACCTTTATCCAAAAAGAATTATTCGCCTTAGCTGTATACCGTAACTTAGGATAACAATAGATCGATTTATAGTCTCTGTGGGTTCGATATCTTTTTAAAACTACGCGATAAGACAGATGGTGCTTTTTAACAACATGAGACGCCTCCCCATCACGCAAGACTGGAGACGCATGCCTCCTGCTATCCCATGCCATGCAACTTCGAGACGCCCGCCTCCCATTCTTCTCATATTTTGAGACGGTCGCCTCAGCCAGTCAACTTTTTGTTTTGAGACGCACGCCCACGTGGTCTCTCGGTCAGACGCCCCCATGCCTGCCTCGCAAGTGATGTCTGGTCTTCCCTTGTCTTTACTTGTTTCGTCCGTTTCACCTTTTCCATTTCCCACAATTAAATCCAATTCAAACACTCTTTACTCTTCATTTAAAATATTCTCCTTTTTATTTTCCCACCATCAATTCCATTCAAACTTTCCCTCCTCATTTCCCAACATAACATTATTATAATTCATTTCTCTTCACTCTACACTCTCTATAAATACTCTTCCATTTCTTTCCTCAATTCACATCTACTACTCATAAACTTCCTTTCACCCATTCTCATCTTCTCTCTTTTTATCCTTCATTCCATACACTTCTATGGCTCCACGAAACAACCAACGCCAAGTTAAACCAGACGACCACCACCCGACCTATCCAATATCATATTCCGAGGTAGCGACGATGGCCAACAACACGCAAAATATCTTAAATTCTATACCCGTTCGGTCGTCCCTACAAAATATGTAGATTCCAATTGTTTGGATACTTTAGGAATGACGGATAGCATCTCCTTCATGCTTACAAACACCGGTTTACTCAGTCTCTGCACCAACCCATACCCAACCTCTGAACCACTCATGCTTGAATTCCTTAGTTCTTTCTCCTACACAACACCTACCGATGATCCCTACACCACCGACACTGCTAACTTCCGCATGTTCAACCAAGAGTACTCTATTGATCAAGAAAGAGTCACCGAGCTTCTACTTTTCACTCGAGGTGAGCATGTTCATTATAAACCGTTCGACGATGAAAGCGAAATCTCTTGGGATCAAGTCGGCTTCTCCCTATGGAATGATCTAACCGGTCAAACCACGGAAAGTTGGCGCGATCTCTATGATTCCCACATCCATAATCCCGCATTGAGGTACTTTCACCGCATCATTGCTAACACCATTTTTGGTCGGACCAACAATCACAAGGTCAACCAAAATGAGTTGTTTATCATTTTCTATGCTCTCAACGGTCATGCTGTCAACGCCGCACCTTTCTCGCTCAGCCACATTCGTACATGCGTCAACGCAGCAGGTACAAACCCATTCGTTTTTGGTGGCATCATCACTTCTCTAGCATTTGCTTTAGGCCTTTCCGCCGAGCTGTTGTCTTTGTCACAATATATGATGCCAGCAAATCTGCTAGATGTCATCTATTGTCGTGATTCTCACATCATATCTCCTCGACAAGATGGCCGGTACACCTTAATGATAAACCGTCGTCTCATTCCCGGTGTCGTGTTGCCTTGTCCTAATCAAATCGACGTCCGCGTCCGCGCTAATTGGCGTTTCGCTCTTGATGCACCTGCCGCACAACAACCAGAAAATCCAGATGCTAATTTCGCGGCTATGCAAGCTCACATGAATCGTCAAGATCAACTGTTCAACGCCATGCAACAAAACCAAGCTGATACTTTACGTCTCGTACAAGATTTACGACATGACCAACTAGAGTTATGACGCGAACATCAAGAGTATGCTTTCCGCAATGATCGCAACTTTGAAGCTTTAACTGCTCGTATCACGGATGCTCTTCATCTCAATGATTCTGATTCCGACAGGCATCAAAGACCTCGTACTAGAGGTAGAAGAACAAGAGGTCCAAATTCTCCAAGCAACGAGTGATCACCTTTTTCCAGTCTGATTCTCCTTCATTTTTATCACATTGAGGACATTGCTCCTTTTAAGTATAGGGGAGTCGGATCATTTCCTTGTTCATTTCTTTTTCCTTTGCTCTCTTTTTAGTATTTTCCTTTTATTTCCTTCCCTGTATTGCAAATTTCAATTCAATAAAATACATGTTTATGTAAATTTTAATCTTATATGCAAAAGTTAGTGCTTATTCGAACTCTTCCTTTTTCTTGAGCCATAACGGGAAAAAAAATTAAAACGCATTTATAAACATATTTAACTAGTATTAAGGTTGCCTATTTTAAATAAGAATTCGAGTGCGACTTTGCAAAATTGTTATCATTCTAACACTTTAAAACCCCCAATGTGTTAGATTGATTTAAGTACTTATTATACCAAACCCTTTAAAACTTAGTTTTAAATAGCCCCGAGTAGTTTATTAAGCAGTCGGCACCGCCGTAAACACAAACTACGCGGAGGACCGATGAATATAAGTGATTGATCAAATAATTTTAATAGAAATTGCTTTTATCTGAAGATGCACTTACTAAATTAGATGGTCCTTACCAGATCATTTAATCCAACAGTTGCGGAAACTATAAACTTTATGCAAAATAATCCATTATAAATTGGTTCAGTGGTCCCTGGTGCTGAACTTGGTAGGGCGAATTACGGTTCGATCCCCCGCAATTTTTAATTGGAAAAAGGAGTACCAAATATTTAATTACCAGAACTCCTAGCTGGCTTACTAAGATCAAATTCACTAACCGGTTACTCCACTATGTGCGTGTAAGGTAAAGGGCTTAATGTGATTGCACTAGAATGAAAACGGGTGAAATAAAATGAAGTATTAGGTTGAGCTATAATGACATGACTTAAATTGGTATGCATAAATGGGGTTGTCTAGTGTTTCTACAGTAACTTTGGTGTTTAAGTTCGACTTAAATTCCCCAACAAAGAGTCAACTTGCAACCTAGTACAAAGTGATGTGTGTTCTTATATCTGCGTTTGACTGTGCTTAAGAGATTTTCATTTTACTTTTTGCTTGAGGACAAGCAAAGGTTCAAGTATAGGGGAGTTTGATAACGCATTTTTATATAATATATTTGATTTAATTTTCATAAATAATGTTAGTATTTTTATTTAATTATTTCATTTTATTTCTATATTACGTTGGTATTTTTATTGTTTCAAGTATTTTATTTTAATTAGACAAATTGAGCAAAGAGAAGATATTTGAAAGAATTATTTAATTAAATGTGCAAGAAATGAAGAAAAGGGGTGTGCAAGCAAAAAGATGGATTAAGAGACTACTATAATCATCAACCAAGCCCAAGCAGGCGAAGCAACGAAGCCCAAGCCCAAGCCAAGAGTGAGACGCACGTCTCACCCCCCACTACACTTGAGGCGCCCGCCTCAGTCTCCTACCTTGGTGGGAGGCGCCCGCCTCCTTGCCTCGTAGCTCTCAAAGAAAGTGTTGAGACGACCGTCTCAATATTGGTCAGTTGGGATGCAAAAATCGTGGAGACGCACGTCTCCTGTTGTTGAGATATTTTCGTTTAATTGTGACGAAAATATAGGAAAGAGGAGTTACTTTCGACTACTATAAAAAGTGATCAATGAAACATTGCAGGGGTTCCTGGTTTCCAGCTTTCTTTTTACAGTTTCTAAATTAATTTTTCAGCATTATTATTCCTTTGTAATTCAAGTTCAAGCATTGTTCTTTTCCAGTAATATTGTTCTTAGTTTTGTTTCTAGTTTTCTTTCAAGTTTTTGTTTAATTTCCATTGAAGAACCAAGATATTGTACGAGTTATTTGAAGCATCAAGATTAATTCCAGCAGTTTATTTATCTCAGGTTTCTTATTTACATTGCTTTAATTTAATTAATTAATTATTTGCATGAAATTAATTTATCTGGCTATGAAATTATTTATGCATGTTAAATTCTTTAATTTATTCATGTCTGTTTTTATGAATATGTCTGGCTAAATTTATTAAATATCGGTATGTAACAAGTTAAACTGAAAGGATCCGGAACAAACAGGCTTAATTATATTTTATAAAATAAACACTTTTTCTGATTTAGTTATCTAATTTAATTTGTTAAAAAAAGGCTTAGAAACCAACAGAGCGAAAGTTTGAGGTTAATAAACTAGACTAGGATTAGAAACCAACAAAGCGAAAGTTTGAGGTTTAAAATCAGATAGTGGATACTAGGTATTGTTTTTTAAAGACTGCGACAGCGTTTTAAAACCGATTAAACTTTATATATTTTCAAAAAGTAATTTTGAGATCAATGGGATAGCGAGAGCATACATTAGAGTTTAAAATTATAATCCGATTCAAAAGAGCGAAAGTTTGAGATAAGATTTTTAAATAAATACTTTTTGCTGAAAAAGGGTCATTATTATTTTGAGAAAATAAGCCAGTGGAAAGCCGGATTCTCTAGGATTAACGAAGTACATACCGATATTCGCCTATTATTATTTCAATTAGAATTAAGTTTAATTACCCAAGATTTCCCCAATTTATTTATTCAATAGCTATAGCTTTACACAGTAGTTTAGGTTACGTTAGTTCGATTTATAGTCCCTTAGGTTCGATATCTTTTAAAACTACGCGATAGGGCTGTATACTTGCAGTCTCCCGATTAAGATAGACGATAAAGTCGCGATCAGCATGATCGGGAATTTCCGAAACCAATTCTTTGAGTTGAGAAGGTACACCCATGAAGTTGATTCAGATAGTCTTTCTGGAAGCCATAATCCCTACAAAACAGAGCAAAGATAAATCCCTAGGTTTAAGGCTTGCAATAGGTATAGGTGTCATGATGTCATGTTTAACAAGCACAAACAAATCACACAATAGCCCTAGGTTTAAGGCTTGCAATAGGTATAGGTGTCTACCCTACCAAAGTTTGAGTGGGTTCATCCTGTCCTATAATAGTAACCAGGTTCTAGGAATCTCATATCATTGATCTTTCTCGTAGGCTTTATTTCAATACGACTACCAAGTGGTCGACCGAAACATCCCGAAAGTCTGATCTTAATGAGCGTAGCATCGAGTATCAACCAACCTTAGTCTACACCAAAGTCGGCCATCTCACTACCTTCTAATGGCCAAGATGGGTCAATTAAGGTTCTAGAAGTTGAGTTAGTGTTGATGACACCATGCAGACGCCAAATACTTTCCTCAACTTGAAAATGAGGAGCATCAGGACATCCAAAGTGTCGCACTAACGTAGCCATCATGTTGACCGTTTCGGTATACGCCTAACGGTCGCGACGATTTATTTCTACTTACCTAAGGATACCTGGATCCGGGTATAGGATCCCCCACAAGTATAATGCCCAAGCAACCCTTAAAGTAAAGCATACAAGTCAAATAGAAAGTAGTAAAGTGATCTAAAAATCCCTAAGATATTCTCTCTTTAGGGTGTTTCCCTAGCAGAGTCGCCAATTCTTTGTTACTGATGGGAGAACTGACTTTGGAGTGTTTTGCTTTTGATCGCAAATGTTGCGGATAGCAAGAGTCGCCACCGACTTTTCTTTTATCCAATTAAGGGAAGGTGAAAAGAACAGAAAAAGACCTTCGTTAGATTCTGAGTAAGGGAGAAGGTTATGAAAAGGGAAGGTATTAGCACCCATTTTCATCTGTAGTTATCTACGGGCTCTTAGTTGCTTTAGCTCATCTTTTAAAAATTGCTTTCTGTGTGTGTTTGACAAATATTTTGAAAAGGCATTTCACTTTGACTTCGTAATGATTCGCGCTGGAATGTATACGAAGTGTTTGGCAATGTTTTATTTTGAAAAGTGTTTTAACTTTGACAAAAGTGTGAGGTGTGAAAAGTATTTTGATAGAGCAAGCAACTAAAAGTCTTATTACCTACTCAGAACGGTCGTTTTCGTGTTATTTTACTTTCCTTTAGAATAGCGCTATCCATACCATTAGTTGGTAGGTAACCCTATTCGTTGGATGTAAAGGGACATTCGAAAGGGACATCAGATGGTCATAGAAGGAAACTTGTAGGAGTATCCTAGCACATTCGAAGGGACGATCATCACTTTTCGTAGGCAACAATCGAGGGACGAGATCATGTATTCGTAGGCCACATCGAGGGACTATGATCATTGTATCAAAGGGACTATGATGATATGTTTCGTAGGCAACGGTGCTAGGATACCTTTACGTTCGAGGGACTTGACCATTTGTTCGAAAGGCAACGAGAGAGAATACTCTAGGGGGTGCATGTGTGAAGAGAGTGTGTCAAATTCAGATATTTTGTCTTGCAATTAGAAGTGATCTACGTTTTTTTTTATCTTGCCATCACTATGCCAAAAATAACCTACGAAAGCGCTTTTTTTGGGCTTTAAAAGCGCTCTCGTAGGTGGCGCTAAGAGTTTTAGCAAAGTTCGTAAAAGCGCTCAGGTTTTTTATGAAAGCACTTTTTACCAAAAAGCGCTTTCATAGGTAGGCCTATGAGAGCGCTTTTTTCTGAAAAAGCGCTTTCATAGGTGTATTCAGAATGCGTGTCAAGCAATCTAAAGTAGGCCTATAAGAGCGCTTTTGTTCAAAGCGCTCAGAGTATGAAAGCACTTTTAATCAAAAGCGCTTTCATAGGTAGGTTTCACGAGCGCTTTTTCTTAAAAGCGCTTTCATAGGTTTTCATCGAAAATCTAAAATTTAAAAATTTCTAAACTCGCATTTTTTGCAAAGAAACCGAATTCCTAAACCGGTATTTTACAATCTAATCTAGAAATACCAATATATATTAGTTTTAATCCAAATACCAAATGTAATTCAAATACCAAATATTATATATATACAAATACCATTATAATCAATTCATATTCAAAATATATATACAC
This sequence comes from Vicia sativa, assembly GCA_021764765.1. NCBI lineage: Eukaryota > Viridiplantae > Streptophyta > Magnoliopsida > Fabales > Fabaceae > Vicia > Vicia sativa. The sequence continues at coordinate 146,803,829 of CM038794.1, forward strand.
CATTGTAATTCAATATTAACATGTTTTTAAACGTAACAAAATACACCCTAAGAAATCAGCTATATAACACTAAGTAAATCAATCCCAATCTACATATATATCCAAGGTCCTGATCCTACAATATGAACATAATAACACGGTCAGTGTTGTATACATAAAACAATATATTCATAGTTAACCAATTTTCAAACAACAATGTATTCGTACCTTATTGTAAGATTCTTAGCTCAATAAAATATTGGCACAACTCCTCTTTGAGTTCTTCCAATTGACGTGGCGAGTAATATGGACAATTGTATTGATCAAAATACTACATTACAAAACAAAATATATGCATGATTTAGTTTAATGTAATAAATTATATGCAAAATCCGATAAGTAATAAAACAAAGTATAAATCCATACCGTGATTGGAATCTCGATTTCATTCATTTGAATGATTTCTTTGATAAACTTCAAAACGAAGTATCCGCAATCTATTCCGTTTTGTTGTTGAGGGCACTACGTAGAAAAACAAATAAGATTATACACATCTATTGTTTTATCAAGTAGCATAAATATTATAAGCAAAATTGTTGAAATTTATATACCTGTACTTTGATCCAATTAATGTTGTTTGATTTAGACCGTGGTACCCGTGCTTCCCTTTGACATCGGAATACTTGTATTGAACTGATGACAAAATTAAAATATTTATTTAGAACAATGACATAGAAATAATTAAATATATAAACACAAACGAATATTTAGAATAATGTCACTTACGTATCAATCACTAGCTTCATTTCCGGATAATTTGTCCAATCACCGTCAACCGAATTCAGGTAATAGACCACTTTTATGGGATTGATTGCAAGCAACAACCAAAGGACATCTATAAATTAAAGCAACAATTTAGAAGCGAATTTTAATGTAAAAATACAAATATTAAAAGGAGCTTAGAATGAAAATCTAACCTCAGATTATACGGCACAAGATACAAGCTCTCTCAGACGGAAGTTGTCATGAATCTTTCGACCAAGTGTTCTCTTATCAATCAGTTCCCTAGAAATTGTTGTTCACCGACACGGAGGAAGACACGAACGGAATCTATTTGACAATTGATTCCGCATCAATTTGTCAAATAACATCCTTAAATAAAAACATAATTAATATTAGACTATTTCAATTAAATGTTTAAAAAAAATGTTCAACCAATTAAATAATATATTGATCGGGTTACCGGATGTACGAGTGCATCACACTGATGCCTAACTCTCGATGATGAAAGATTTGTTCCATGTCCTCTAATCCAATTGTTTCGGTACATGGAAAACCAAAGACAATTTACTCCACATCGATTTGACGAATTCCATCATTCATCAAATCTGATGTGCCAACTAGTGTCTCCAGACACTGTCGACACCTAGGCACAAATTTATGGACAGGAACCTTCTTCTTAGGTGGAACCCTACTAACTTTCTGGCTCACCTGCTGTGACTAATCTTGAGAAGGTACCTTAAAAATCATATAGAATTATGTAAGATACAAAGTTATGCGGTTTTTTATTCTGATCATAAATGAAACACTTTAAAAGTACCTGTCTTTGCGATGCAATAGACTCGCCGCGCTGCAAAATCCCTTTATCCTTAGATGCGGGTTTTGTAGGAGTCTAAAATTACCATGTATAAAATTCAGGTCAGAACTGTCAGTTGAATACTTAAAGATTCATAATGGTTTTCAACATACCTGATCATCTATGAAGATGAGGTCTGATGGCCATGCCACAAAAGATCCCATCGCATCTCGCAGAATGTGGTCTCCGCAACAATGTCGTGTGCATTCATATCTAAAACAACATCAACCGATACCTTCATGTGGCCATCCGGAGCGGTCTATGGTGAATTAAATCTCCCGAGGTGTTGTGCACTTTTCCTTGCCAACTACCCGATAAGTCGGAGATAGCAAATGACAACATGAAATGCCCTAAACCAATAATAACCGTTAGACTTCCTTTAATGTTGACAATAATAACCGTTATAATTATACTTTCTCTAAATATAATGGATTATCATCTTAATTACCTCGGGAAATTTATGTTGACAGTTGATACTAGCCTTGTCACTAGTTTCTTTCAACCGTGAACGCTTTCTCGCCATATATCTCTTTGTCCCTCTCGCATTCACGGACTTGTGCTTGTAAATCCTGCAATGTTTGCATCACTTCTGCATTTCTAGGATTTCTTTTTCTTGGATTGTTATACAGAGAGGTAGGAGTCACACCATGGCATTTACCCCTCACTCGTCCCGGATACTCAGCAACACATAGTACGATATCCGGTGGATGGATACCGATTGCGATATCAGAATTCATTTAAATATCGATAATTAAAGACACAACGTTAATTATATATTAATTAAAGACATAATGGTATACTTACACACTCATCATAAATATGTTGCACATCGGGGTTAACAACTTGATCTCGCCAACACGAGCTTCCTTCCAAAGACGTGTGGTAGTGATGTTTCACTGCGTCTCCAACTACGCATTGTTACAAATAATAAAATCATCAATACACATTGTTACAAATTAATAATACACATTGAGATAATTAATAAGATCGTAGAATTGAGATTTACTTACAATTTTTCCTGTAGCGTGCATATCCCAAACGACCTTTTTATATGGATATGCGGGTTTTGACGCCTCTCACGATTTACACTCACTTTCTTGAAATTCTCGCTCTTCTTTGGCCCACAAAAGCAACCCATTCTTCGGTGTAATGAAGCTCTCATATTTATTTGGTCGCTCAGATCCTCTTCAACAAAATTTCCTTCATCGTTTTAAGAAACTTATTTGTCAAAAATTTCTCCACGCCTATGTCTTTTTCCAAGCCCATTATATACTTTTATGGGCATCTTCAATGTTAAAAGACCTCTACAAAAACATATATGAGGGTGTTAGTATATGTAATTTAAAACAATATTTTCGTCAAAAAAGCAAATAACAACAACCATATATGATACCTTTATCTCGGTCCAAATTCTTTCTTTAGCCTCATCCAACTCTCCTTTTTCCGGTAGGAGTGGTGATCGGAATGTGCATGAACAAGCAAGTGCGATGTAGCTTGTTTGTAATTAGGCCCAATTAGTTGGTCATCATTATTCCAATCTACATTATACATAATACCTATATCTCTATCACGGATGATTCCCGCATGATAGTTATGCCTCGTGTGATGTCCTTATCTCAAGTGTCTTGTGGAACATTATCTTGTGGAACATCTCCTTGTGGAACATTTTATATCTTGGTTACTAGCCATTTGACTGTAATAAAGAAAAATTAGATTAAATTAAATGACATGTATAAAATTCCATAAAGCAAAAAATGAAATGACGATATTTAAATTTCTTGGATGATATATGCTATATATATTATACTATAATGAAAAAATGAAATGATATAGGCTATATATATTATACTATAATGAAAAAATGAAATGATATAGGCTATATATATTATACTATAATGAAAAAATGAAATGACATATATATACATTTTATTGAATGACATTGTCTATAATTATATATACTATTACCTTTTTCACTAACATCTCTTTATTTTCTTGGTAGGAATATGTTCTACTGCCTCTTAACAACGCGGACGGTTGGATTGATCCAAATACCCTCATTATGATCATTTCTAATGCATGATTCATTCTCATTTTGATCATTTTCGGTAAAAGATTCAATGTCAACACAGATCGCCTTGGTCTCCAATCTTTTCATCAATTACTTTGTTAGAGAAAAGCACTATAGACCATTTCGTACTTGTCGGATCGTGACATAGAACACTTGTTTAGCTTGAGAGGCTAGAATGAAAGGCTCATCTTTGTACTGTTAAGATCCACTTGCAAAAATCGACTTATCCATCCGTATACCATTATTATTTTCAACCCACTTGCAACCGAATATAGAATCAAATTTCTCGTAATCAAAGACCCAATGCGCCGATAACCCCAAAATACGATGATTTGAAAATTTCGGTTTAAGTCCTTCACACTAGATATGTGCATTGCTTGACTACCAAGGTGACACCACTATTTTGCATAGTACTTTTATCATCTTGTTCTTTGGTATAAAATGTGTATCCATTAATTGCGTATGCGCTATAAGAAAACGCAACCAAACTTGGACCATATGCTAAACATCTCAACCTTTTCACATCGAGGGGATCCGAACGATACTTTGAATAAATATGTTCCTTAAACCATGGTATGAAACTTGATTGTGCTCGTACAATCCAATTCTCATTTCTATTCAATTTAAACCTCAAGAACACCTTGTGTATTTCAACATACGGCTCAACCTCAATCTCATTGTGCGTAACATACAAATGCACTTGATCCGCTCGACCCTTGATATTCACAACTTTATTTCCAATTAGCTTACCTTCTTTTTTTTCAACAACATGAGATTTGCAGAGTCCAATTGATTGAACATTTGACAAATATTCAGTACAAAACTCAACCGCTTCTTCAACAATGTATCTTTCGGCAATACAACCCTCTGGTCGACTCCGATTTTTCACATACCTTTTAATATTTTCATATAACGTTCGAGGTACATCCATCTCATATAAGTGGTCCGCACAATTGTGTCTCTTTCACAAGATGAACGACAAGATGAACCATTATGTCAAAAAACGAGGGAGGAAAATACATTTCAAGCTCACACAAAGTAACAACTATTTCTTTTTGCAATGTTGGCAAGATCTCAGGATCGATCACCTTACTGCAAATTGACTTGAAGAAAAAACACAATTTAGTTATTTCTTACCTTTTATGGCAGAATAGAACATATACCTATCGGTAGAAAATGTTCCATTATAACATGGCAATCATGCGTCTTTAAACTCTTTAACTTGAGGTCTTTCATAGACACAAGTCTTCTAATATCTTATGAGTAGCCTTCTGGAACTTTAACTTCACTTTAAACTTACACAATATTTTCTCTCCTTTCTAGATAGAGTGTAAAGCAGGTGGTAGGTATGTCCGTCTTCCTTTCTTCACGGGTCCCAGTTCAGTTCTTATTCCCATGTCTACCATGTCCTCCCTTGATTTAAGGCCATCCTTAGACTTCCCTTTTATATTGAGTAACGCACCAATAACATCCAAATACATTTTTTTCAATATGCATCACATCAAGAAAATGTCTTACGTACAAAGATTTCCAATATGGCAATTCAAAAAAAATCGACCTCTTCTTCCACCCACCTGTGACAACTTTATGTGCAAAAGGCTTGCCAAACTGAATATTCACATCTTTCACCTTTTCAAAATTTGATCACTGTCAAACCAAAGTGAGCTCTACGTTGTTCGGTATTCCATTGAACGCTTTTCTCCATCCACGATACTGATGTTTAGAAGTTACGAATCTACGATGACCGAGAAAGACATTCTTCTGACAAAGTTTCAATCGCATGGTATCGGTTCCGTCTTCACAAACAGGACACGCTTTTTCACCTTTAATGTTGTACCCGGATAGATTGCCGTATGCTGGAAAATCGTTAATTGTTCCAAACAACATCTCCCTCAAGTTGAAACTTTCTTTCCTATAACCATCATAAACCTCCACACCGTTCTCCCACAAAATCTTCAAATCTTCGATTAATGGTTCCAAGTATACGTCTATGTCATTTCCTGGTTGTTTAGGCCCAGAAATTAACATAGATAGCATCATGTACTTACGCTTCATACATAGCCACGGAGGTAGGTTATAAATCATAAGAATCACAGGCCATGTGCTATGCGAGATACTTTGAATACCGTGTGGGTTCATTCCATCAGTAGACAATGCCAAGCGAAGGTTTCTTACTTCTTTTCCAAATTCAGGATAATCATTATCAATTTTCATCCACTGTGGAGAAACTTTTTCTTATAACGAGGGGCACCGCATTTAGGACACTCATTTAACGATGCATACTCGTTTCGAAACAAAACGCAATCTTTTGGACACGCATGTATCTTATCATAGCTCATGCCAATAGAGTACAACATCTTTTTGGCCTCATACGTTCGATTGGGAAGAACATTATCCTCTGGTAGCATATCCTTCATAAGGGCTAATAACTATGTGAAACTTTTATCCGACCATCCATTGCCGGCTTTTAAGTTGTACAACTTTAACACCGCATACAATCTTGTGAATTTTGTACAACCATTATACAACGGTTTCTCTGCATCGCTTACCAACCTCTCGAACATTTTGGGACAATCATTAAGATCTTCTTCAAGCGCTTCTGCAATTTCTTCGACTCGATCATAATCGTATGTATCTGTGCAATCATCATTTGAAACATAGGTCCTCTTATCCCCCGATTCAACATTCCCGTTACTTTTCTCACCATGCATATTCCAACATGTATAACTCCTATCAATTACATACCGAATTAAATGCGATGCCAACCGAATCACAACCCGGTTCCCATAACAAAGAATACAAACAGGGACATGTCATTCGAGGGTCTTTATGCGCAATAAAGAAACTTAACAAACTCGGAAACACCATTCTCGTAGTCTTTCGATAATCGATTGGAATACATCCATGTCTTATCCATATCAACTAATTAGTGCACAAAATAAGATATCGCGTTTCACAAACGCAGTATACACGGAATGAATCCGTATCAAGAAAACGCAACATACGAAAGACAATTTAAGACAAATTCATCACAATACCAGTAATTTGAGGAGGAAGAAATTTACCTAGAATTTATCGAACTCAAAGAAACGCGGAGAATTGACGAGTACATCGAACTAGGCCGGGAAACACTGCTAATTCAAAGAAACGCGGACAATTCCCTTGTTGTAGTTTCTGCAATTAATGATTAGAACACAATTTAGTTAGACATTTCTAACAATATTTTTAATTGACTCAAACAAATTAAATTAGATTACCTAATTTTCTTAATTATTATGAATTATGATTTTTCTTATATTGACACGAGGGAATACTATATTATACACTATACACAAGAATCATCCATGTCCAAGCAATTTGAACTCACTAAAAATTATAGCACTTAAAATTAGTTGCGCTCTTACATCATCTTAATCTAAAAATTGAAATTACATAAAGGTTAGCACATTCTATTATCTTCAATTAAACTAAACTTAAAAATAGAATATTTTGTCCTGAATCTAATAACTACAAAACTGTGGATAATCTGGCTAGTGTCTGGTGTGAGTGGGCTGAATTGGAGTTGAAACATAAGAATTTCAAAGAAGCACTTGAGCTTATGAGGCGGGCTACTGCAGAGCCATCAGTAGAGGTTAAACTAAAAGGTATTCTTTGTTCTACGTGTTCCCATTTAATTTTTCACAATCTGCTCTACTTTTTAGCTATTTTATTTTAATTTTGTGTTTGCCGATGAATGTTAACTAACTATTGCATTTATATTCTGCTTTTCTTTTAGTAGCGGCTGATGGGAATCAACCAGTTCAAATGAGACTTCATAAATCTTTGAGATTGTGGACTTTTTATGCTGATTTGGAGGAAAGTCTAGGTAATTTAGAGTCTACTCGAGCAGTTTATGAACGGATTTTGGATTTACGGATAGCCACACCACAAGTAATAATCAATTATGCATACTTTCTGGAGGTACGGAACGACATTCCTATTTTAGTACACTATCTCTTTTGGATTTTACTTCTGCTGGTTTTGGTTCATTGACATATTGTTAATTGATTTTGATTTATACAGGAGAACAACTTCTTTGAAGATGCTTTTAAGGTTTATGAAAGAGGAGTGAAGATATTTAAGTACCCACATGCTAGAGATATTTGGGTTACATATCTGTCTAAATTTGTGAAGAGACATGGAAGGACAAAATTAGAGAGAGCGAGAGAGCTGTTTGAGAATGCTGTTGAAATGGTACGTACTTTTCAAACCAAACCATGAACTACTCTTATATTGAATGTGGAATAACCCGTCTATAGTAATCCATAGCCATGTACTTTTCAAACCAAACCATGAAAAATAATGCACATAGTTTGAATAGCCATAGCCTCTCCCCAATCACCAAAATGGTGTACTCTTTCTTTTAGTAATCCAAGACTTTCATATAAAATGTATCAATATTCTTAGCACAGCTTTAATGCATGTGAGAGGCATCAAAGTAAAAAATAGTAGCACTTCACATTGGTCTGCTAAAAAGTAGTAGCACTTCACATGTAGGTGAGGAACAAGTGCTGCACCTATTTTTGTAGTATGGCTATATTTTGCATAACTTAATCAAGCTATTGAACCATGTATTGAAAAAGTGTCTAGTTTGTCAAAGATCATAACTAGTATGTTCCTTAGTTCATTGTGGTATATGATAAGATTCAACTGTCTGATAATGTTTTACAATATATGCTAACCCAATTGGTTTTTTGTGTCATGCTTTCCACAACAGGCTCCAACTGATCAAGTGAAGCCTCTTTATCTTGAGTATGCTAAGCTGGAGGAGGACCACGGACTAGCAAAACGAGCTATGAAGGTTTATGATCGAGCCACAAAGGCTGTTCCTAACAATGAGAAGTTGAGCATGTATGAAATATATATTGCTCGCGCAGCTGAGATATTTGGTGTACCCAAAACACGAGAGATCTACGAGCAGGCAATTGAGGGAATACTATATTATACACTATACACAAGAATCATCCATGTCCAAGCAATTTGAACTCACTAAAAATTATAGCACTTAAAATTAGTTGCGCTCTTACATCATCTTAATCTAAAAATTGAAATTACATAAAGGTTAGCACATTCAATTATCTTCAATTAAACTAAACTTAAAAATATAATATTTTGTCCTGAATCTAATAACTATTCAATATTCTTATTTTGTGACATGCCACACGCCTCCATGTTTCTATATAAATACAAATCATACTCCTCTAAGTTTAGGTAAATCTTTACTTAGTCATATAGCATTGGCTTTGGGGTGCTTAGTGGTTATCATTAACTGTTCCAGCAACATAAAAGAGTGCAACAAATAGCTGGAACTTACAGAAACAAATACATATAGCTAGCTTTAGTACTATCAACTAAAGATGACTAATGACAAGGGAGTGGCAAAAGAAGTTGAATGGAGAATCAAAGTTGAAGATGGTCCATGGAAAAAAGCTGTTGTTTCTTGCAGCATTTGGAAATTTATAACTAGTCTTTATTTCAAGCTGTGTAAATTTTTTAAGAAAGCTTGGGATATTGGTGTGAATGATCCAAGAAAATTCATTCATTGTTTGAAAGTAGGAATAGCACTCTCAGTTATGATATTTATCTTAACTTTCAGTTTAGTTTCTGTATCTGGTTATTGAATTGACGAGTTGTTTGACATGGCACAACAAAGAATTTGCAGAACTAATAAACCCAATAACTAGTTTCACAGCAAGTTTCTGTTAGACATGCAAGTTTCTGAAAGAAAACCAACGCACCTGTCAGACGGCAAGAAGTGAAGAACAACGGCGGAATCAGAGGAGTACGGCGGCGGAATCAGAGTAGTACGACGGAGGTTGAAGATGAACAGAGCAATGAGAAGAACAGGTACGGAATGCGGCGGAATCAGAGGAGTACGGCGGCGGAATCAGATGAAATGATGTTTGAACTATTCTTGAATGCCTTCACAAGTAACAAACATGTTAGTAGCATAGTGTGAAATAAAATCGAAATGAAATGGCAATAAGATAAACATGGTTAATAAACAAGATCTAAACAAATAAACCGAATTCGGGGCAGCCACTAATCTTACTCAATAATGCTTTACAATTTCAATTGAACATATTTGAAACCAATGAAGAACACGTCAAAATCAACATCAAAAATCATTCATGATTAATTTAAAATGAAACAAAGTGAAGTCGTTATCGTCTCTAGAATACTAACTCAAATGGCATGATATCTATTAATGTTTCAAACTCAAGTAAAACTCAGAAACAAACACATCAATTTATTATCTAAGACTCCAATCCATTATTCAAAAGAAGAAAAAAAAAGGGTTATCCACTCAACATCATAACAAATAACACTAATGTGTATTTACCATTGGCTATCATAACACCAAAATTCAACAATATTCAGCATAATTAGACTCGGACAGCAACCATATTTACATAAGGAAACTCAATGATTTCGGTTTAACTCTTTCAATAGTTCAACAACACAAATTTCTTATCAATTTAAACACAAGCAACATGGTGTTATCTTTGTAACTTCATCTTAATTCCAAGAGAAAACAAATATACTCTTACAAGTAAAATAAAATAAAAGTCTCTTCAAACGTATCAAAGGCAATAAAACACTCAAACGTCCAATCCTCCTTATATAATTTAACAAGGCAAGAGACCATTATTAAAACATTACACAACCTTAAGCGAATTAAACTCAAGAGCATAACTATTCACAATTCAAAAACCAAAGATTAAAATTGACATCATGAACTGTATGCTATCAGAACTTATCATATTATGGCAGTTAAAATCAGAACAAACTACAGTGGCAAAATCACAACACTGATTTTCAAGAGAAATCAAAACAACAATATTCCAGTGTCAGTTTGGAATTACCAAAACTATCAATTTGAAACTAGAGAGATTGACTCGTGGAAAACGTTGATGTTGCTGTTATTGTTGATGCTGAGCGTAGAGGGAGAGCTGAAGAAGAGTGAGCGGTCGAAGGGTTTAACAGAAGTAACAGGGGTGAATAGAGGCGAGTTTGTGGTTACGGCGGAAGTTGGAGGCTGTGTCGAAGAAGTTGGCTTCGGGATGTTGTTGGGTGTTATGAAGAAGACGATGGTTGGGGTTCCGGCGTGAGGGTTGGCCGGAGTTGTTTCACGGCGAGAATGAAGGGTTACGGTGGCTGGAGATTGAAAGTAAGGGTGTGAAGGCTTACGGCGGAGAGATTGCTGGAGAGTTGAATGAATGGTGTTGGAAGGAGGTTTAGGAAAGTGAGAGATGGAGGAGATGATGAGTTGAAAGGACAGTGGAGTTTAGGCGAGCAACAGAGGCTGGTGAGAAGGAAGAAGGTTTAGACGGAGGTGAATGGGTGATGGTGATGATGCGGTGGCGGTGAAGAGAGTGGCAGCGGCAATGCCTGTTGGATGGAGGAGGTTACAGTGAACAAAAGAAGGGAGCAGGGACGAGTTCGGCGGAGATGATGAACAGAACAAAATGAGGGCCAAAGATTAAATATAGGGTTTTCAATTTTAAATATAAAATAACTTACGAAAGCGCTTTCAAAAGCGCTTTCATAGGCCCAGATATAAGAGCGCTTTTTTCTCAAAAAGCGCTTTCGTATGATAGGCCTACGAAAGCGCTTTTGTAAGTCCACCTATCAGAGCGCTTTTCAAAAGCGCTTTTATAGGACCACCTATAAGAGCGCTTTACAAAAGCGCTTTCGTAGGTCAGATATTTCAAATACCTATGAAAGCGCTTTCTGGAAAGCGCTTTTATAAAAGCGCTTTTTTTAACCGAATTTTTTTTAAGGGCTACGAAAGCGCTTTCTGTTAAAAGCGCTTTCATAGATGCGCTGCCAAAAATTGTTTTTTTTGTAGTGCATACACGCCTAGTTATTAGAAGTTTATATGGTGCGGAAAGTAAATTGCGGAAAGTAAAGTGCGGAAAGTAAATCCTATGCTATTACATGGCTTTGAGGCAGTTACATAATATAGGAGTGCGGAAAGTAAATCCTAATTAAATTATTACATCCCATGAGCAGTTACATAATATTGGAAAAAGAATGCGAGAAAATAAATCCTAACTATTACAACCTGTAAGCAGATACATAATAATCGAAAAAGAAAAGAACTCCGCATAAGGGAAAATAATGTTAGTAAAAAAAGATTTTTGAGTTAGGAAAATATGTTTAGGTTAGTAATCCTAATTAGATGATAGAACAATTTTTTTGGGAATTTTCTGGGTTGATTTTAATAAGGAAAAGCAATTAAAAGTCAATTTTATGATTAATTAACAATTAATTAAAATATGCATGCAAAAATATTAATTTTTATGCCAAAAATTAAATAAATATTTTTCTGACCTAAATGCAAAAAGAAAATATTTTTTTGGTGATTTTTGACGTGTTAGAAAATTATTTGAAAAGAAATTAAATTAAAAGGAAAAATATGAAGAAAATATGTTAGTTTTGCAAAAGTGGCAAAAAAGATTACTGGAGCCAGGAATCGAACCAAGGACCCTTCCTTCAACGCGCGCAATGCTTCCACTGGACCAACCTGCGTTTGGTGTTAGTATTATGGAACGAAATCAATATAAGGGAAAGGATTTTCTGAAAACCCAAACTAAAAAACGCGCGCGAAGAACTTCATCTTCTTCGTTTAAATATTTAAACCTTTAGCGACGGTTTTGGTTCGTTGCTAAAGCTTTTACCAACGGATTGTCCGTAGCTATAACACCTGCAAAAATCAAAATCCAAAAATATGCAATATAAATTTGTTATGGGGACATCGATCGATTCGGTTTGGTCCCCTGAACATGCTGGTGTCATTGGTTTCGTCCAATTTTTCCTATTTCAAAAAACCCCAATTGGAGCTTATGAACCCTAACAATGGCAAGTCATGATTCCTGTGTCTAAACTCCAATTAACCTATGCAGAAAGTTTCGAAACTCCATTCTAAACACAAACAAACAATCAAAACATGTTAAATATGCATGAAAATCAAAAATCGAATTTGAGTAAAAGTGTTCAAACCGAAACTGTGATTTCGTGATTCTGCATGTTTGAATGGCTTGTGAGTGTCTGGATCGATTCAGGGGACCTCTAGGAATGTGTTGGAATGCTTAGAATTGATTGAATTGATCTGAAACTAGGGCTGCCAATTGCTTGTATCACACATATTTTTTGAGGTTGGGTAGGGTTCTTGGAGGCAAGGATTTCGTCTCTTGTGCTTGTGGATGCATCATGTACTTATAGTAGAGTGAATTAGGTCAAGAATCATGAAGAAATTATATGCCAATCAATGAGAAAATATTTGATTTGGTATGGAGATTCTTTGAAGCATATAATGAGGCATAATGATCACTTGAAGTGTTGGAGGCCCACCTTGATTTGAGAATGGCCAAACCATAGTTTGGGTTGATTGCTTAGGAGAGGGTTTGTCTGATCAACCCTTGTGAAATCCTGGAGTATGGATATGTGAAATGTCTTGAGAAGTAGGAGGGAAAATTTTGGGGTATAACAGTTGCCCCTGTTTAATATTCTTGTACTGGAAGAGTTAGATTGGCATGCTTGCCTTTCGTGATCTAAAAGTAGAAGATGATTGAACACTCGAGTACACCTGAAAATTTGCACTCGCTGTTGGTTGATGATGCACTGGAATGGGCTTAGAGATGCCATTTGGAGAAGCTGGCGACTTCACTGGGGAATGAGTCATACGCTAGACTCGCGAACGTCGCTTGGTAGGAGAAACGTCGGAGATGGGCTTAGAGATGCCATCAGGAGAGACTGATGCTGGGGAACGAGTCGTACGTTAGACTCTATAGGTATTCTTGAAGGTAGAAGGGAGCACGGAGATGGGCTTAAGATGCCATCCGGAGAGAATGATGTTGAGTCGTACGTTAGACTTCACGCATGTCTTTGAATGAAGTTATTGGTTTGTATTGGTTTTTAACCAAATATGCAGCATTCTGAAGGTGGACAGAGGTCGACAAGTAGTCGGAGATGGGCTTAAGATGCCATCTGGGGCAACTGGGTCGTATGCTAGACTTTGTAGTCGCTGTTGATAATAAGAGAGAGTCAGAGTAAACCTTCGTCCTGGTTATTTTGAGGCAAATAGTTGGCAGAATGTGGATAGCTTTCCCGTCTTGCTTCGGGTGTTGATCCAATGCCTGTTGCCGGAAGACAACTTGTATGGTCTTTCAGATAGGGTTTCCCGTCTTGTTTTGGGTATTAATCCTGGATCTTCCATTTGGAAAAGATTTGTACGGTCTTTCAGATTGGGTTTCCCGTCTTGCTTCGGGTGTTAATCCTCGACCTTCCATTTGGAAAAGATTTGTACGGTCTTTCAGATTGGGTTTCCCGTCTTGCTTCGGGTGTTAATCCTCGACCTTTCATTTGAAACACATCTTTTACCTGCTGGGGAAAATAAAACCTTGGCAGGATATAGTTAGTTTTATGCAGATTATGATGCATGTGAGCATATGACAATGTGTATGAATGATATATGCATATGTCATGATTTTTATGAACAATGTATGTGTCGCACCCCAAAATTTCCCCTTCGTTTTACCTCATTATTTCAAGCATAGATGTTCATTTATTGTGGTTTCATAGGAGTCCCTACTGGGAATTTTTTTTCATGAAAAATGTGTTGGGAAGGTTTTTATTTTGTTACCGATTCAATTCAAAATTCGGGAGATTTTGAACAGTTTCAGATTATTGGTGCAAAAGGAATTGTTAGGAATTATTTGGCCGAAAGGGATATTTGTTCTTATAATTTGAATTCCAAAAATAAAATAATTATTTATTTTAGAATTTAAATTTTAAAAGAAATTCCTTGTTATTTGGGTCATTTGAATTCGGTGGAGGAAAAAACGTCGTTCTTGGTGTTTGAATTTGCTAGTAGAAAATAATTACAAGGAGTTATTCAATTTATATCAGATGTTACTCATTTCAAGCGAAAGTGCATGAGTTAGGATTAATCCCGTTCTTTTTGTATGAATCTTCATTCGATTGAAATGCTATGCAAATAATTGGTTCATTCATCTCAAATACGCAAAGTTGGAATTACAAGATTCAATGTTGGGAAAAGAAGTGCTTATTTTTATTTCCTTAGAATTCCATTACATTTTTGAATTACAAGTTACAAAAAAGTACAAAAAAATATCATAGTTCTACAAGTTTCTAAGGTGTTCGAGAAAATTGTTGCTTCCTCTGAGTTTTTCCTTCACATCCGGGTTGCCTTTCTATTGTGTCCATCCTCCACATTGTTACATGAAACAAAGAAAAGGACATAGTTAGCAATTGCAAAATAAACAGAAATTCATACGAAATTAAAAGAGTTTCTTTTCGGACTCATCATGAGGGTTGTGTTAGGGAATCATGTTCGTAAGGTTAATTGTTTCAAAAGCCTCAGAACCGAAGTCCCTTCATCGGCCGTTACCTCTATCGCAAATCACAACAACTGGTGTTGTTGGTTCACGAAGGGAGGTGAAGTGGAAAATCAGAGAAAACATCACATTTTCCCAATAAACTACAGCCCAACAGCTTGGCAAACAGTTCAAAAAAAAATCAGTTCTATTCAAATATAAAGTCAACACATCAGCAGAACAGGAAGCAAGAGAGAGTGACTTTTTTTTTACCCAATTATGTGGTTATCAGCATAACGTGAATGGTTTTTACCCAAACAGCAGCAACATATAGTGACAGAAAAAGCAGAGCAGCAGAAAGCAGACAACATAGCTAAAAGAGGAAGAGTAGTAATAACTACAAGCAATTACAGATGCCACAGTTTATGTTTCCAAGGAGGGACAAAGGGGAATTGCACAAGAGTGATAACAGGACCAATTTTGAGCAAGGAAAACAAAGTAGAGGCCTGTTATAGTTAATCAGAAAAAGAGCATGATATTTACTCAAGGATCAAGTATAATATCTGTTTACAGGGATACCAATCAGAAAAAACACTAAAAAGGGTTCTATTCAGATCAAAGTAAAAGAGCATCTGTCTTTGTTCTAAATACCAAGCCAGCAAAGTAAAAACAACACAACAGAAATATAACCATAGTGTGCATCTGTTCCAGATCCATCAGGCCATATCAGCTCAAAAATATAACAAACCTTTCAATACAAACCACCAAAAATCAGAGTGTGCATTTGTTCTTAAAAAAAACAATCAAAAACCAGAAAGATCAATAGTATCTGTTCCCAAAAAGAAAACTAGCATAGTATCTGTCCTTAACAAAAACACCCAAAACACCCAAAAACACCCAAAAGCCAAGATCAATGGCATCTGTTCTATAATCTACAACCATAAAAACCATAACCAGCATAGCAATTGTTCTATTCATAGAAAATCATACCAGAAAAAGTGATAAACGTAGCATCAGTTCTGAAAAACTCTCGAAAAACCAGAAATAGAAGACACCATTACCCACCGCTAGGACAACTCAATGGCCAACACACATAAAACCTAACCTATTCATCATCTTCCCTAACACACCCTTCAGAAAAGATTTTTCAGAAACTAGTTTCTGTCATATAGAGAGAAGAGAGAAGAAATTTCAACGGTCTTAAGACAAAGGAGATCGAATCCAACAGATAGGGTTCCAACCCCCTTCAAGTTCCAAGAATTAGTAAGCATCTGCAAAGGAAACATCATCAGGTATTAGAAATCGTTAGAAAACCCCAAGAAACACAAGAAATAAGCCAAACAGAACCAAATCGAGAGGGTTTGGGCTAGGGTTTCAACAGATAGTGTCAACATGTATAGCGAGAGAGAGATGGGGCTGGTTTGGGAAGCGAGTGAGAGAGATCGAGGGAGATAACAAACATGTATTGCGAGAGAGAGGAAGAGATGAGTTGGGGTTTTTCTGGGTATACATCGCGTTTGATGAGAAGAGAGATTTAGGATTTCTGGGAACACACATCGTGAGCGAGAGAGAACTGATGAGTGTTTTATTGTTTTTTTTTGTTTAATAGTTAGCATTATTATTATTATAATTTAGTAACTATTATTATTATTATAACTTAATTAACTACTATTATTATTATTTTCTTAATTAATAATAATAATTATTTTTTCTTAATTAATAATTATTATCATTATTTTGTTAGTTAATAATTATTGTTATACTTTCTTAACCAATAAAATAATTAATATACTTCTAAAAAATATTTTAAAAAATAATAATAATAGTAATGTTAATTAGACTATTTTGCTTAAGTAGGGAAATTTTAGCTTTTTTTTCCTTTTCTCTATTTCGTCCTCACGATATACCTGCGCTGTCACCGTTCCTGTTTGCCTCGACTCTCCAGTTTTCTGATCAACGATGCATCACACTCCATATGAGGTTTTCTGAAGGCTCATTGGGCCCTTTATTTGGGCTCAAGAGTATTATCTCTAGATCTCTTTTCCCACCGCCCAGACTCGCTTCATACAGGCTATTTCTAAACCTTCACCTTTTTCAATTAATTTATTCTTACGTAAATAATATTTTTGTGCGATGTACTAAGTAATAATTAGTTCTGATAGTTTTTATTTGATAATTTATCGATTAAACTATTAGTCGATTTCTTATCAAATAGGAAAAATCGTTTCTAATAATTATTTAAATTTCCGATTGTATTGTATGATGATTATCTATTTGTTCCGCATTATTCACCATTGTACATTGCGCACACAAGTAACATTAAAATTAATTCGATTCTATCACGATTGGCTCATATGCCGACTTCTTAAAGGGTCTCATAGTTGGGGATGGGCATGGCCATCCTCACGAGGTTGATTAAAGCCCTTGTTGCTTTGATCAATCATAACCCGAAAATAACATTGGTCTATATACCAATTACCATGCACCAGGGTCTCATGGTTGGGGATAGGAGCACCTATCCTCACGAGGTTAATCAAGTCCATATACTTGATTAATCATAACCCGATTCCATATTCCATCTCAGCACGTATCTCAAAACATTTTCATAATTATTCTACAAACCTCGATCCAACGTCGAGTGCATTTTTAAAACATTTTCATAATAAAATCCAAGTTTTTAAGTCGTTGGACGCTAGGCCAATTGTTTAAAAACTTGCCCCCAAATAAGCTCTTAGTCTTTAAGTCGTTGGACGCTAGACCAGTTGCTTAAAGACTTCTAAATAACGTGAAACTTGTTTCACCTCACTTTTTCATAAGAAAACCTTTTTGGGTGATAGACGACTCGTCTGAGCACTAGCTCCTCGGATTTCTAGTATTTGAATCGTAAGACGTTAGTCCTATTGTTCGGTACTTTTTCACTCACTTAAAAACAATTCAACTCACTCAAAACTTTTTTCTCGCTCATATGCGATCATAAAACTCTTTTCCAACGAAAGAGTGTGCAATAGTCATTTCAAACGCTAACGAGGACTTAAGATTTTCAGACAAACTAAACAAGTCCAAGTTCAAGCATTTGAAATGTCTAACGCACGATTTTTCTTATAAAATCAATACAACCAACTTAAAACCATTTTGAGAGGAACTACGGAGTTTTGAATTTTGCACAAGGGAATACGTAGGCACACGGTTCTGAAACCGTGCCAAACTCAAAATAATAATAAACAAATCTTTTTCTCCTTTATTCATAACTTAGCAATAAACACACACACACAAACGCGTAGAATTAAATGGGTCCCATCGAGTACGATGGATGTAAGGGGTGCTAATACCTTCCCCTTACATAACCGACTCCCGATTCCATATTTTTGGTCACGTAGACCGCCTTATCCGCATCTGTGGGGTTTCATCTATATTTTCCCGTTCTTTTTAGAACAAATAAAATTAGGTGGCGATTTCACTAGTTTTCGAAAATTTAAACGATTTTTGAAAATCGAGTTGCTTCAGTATGTATGTAGATGTGTGGTATTTCAAGACATATCCATCTTGAAGAAGATGAGAACGCCCTGCTGGAGATTTTGGCTTCCGATTGGAGATTAAGTTGTTGAAAACCCTGACTTGGGGGAAAAAGAGATGTTTTTTATTCCTCCGATGTACTATTTGACCAAGTTTTGAGTCGAGATATTAATGCTGCTGGAAAGCATAAAAGGTGGTGGTATGGCGATCTTGTCGAGACCATTGAGGATAGTAGAAGCTGGGAGACACTCCGCTGGGGATCTTGTGCATAGATCTTGCTGGGGAGTATCTGAATACTGCCTGGAGACTGATGTATTGTGGTAATGCTGAAGGGGGACGTAAGGCCGATGAGGCTCGGAAAATCCTCTGACTGGGGAATAAAAAAGACATAGGTTTCCTCCGATGCACTATCTGACCAAGTTTCGAGTCTGGATACTGTTGGGAGATATTCTGCTGGGGATGAAGACCTCTGTGGAACTATCTCGCGAGGAATGCATTGGTGACTTTAGTCGTCATCTTAATTCCTAGAACCTGCAGTAATTATTTTTGTTCGTTCGCTTTTCGTATGTTTGTGAATAAACGCTTATTGTAAAATGCATATAATCATTCAAAGCAATCATTGGACTTTATGCAAAAACAACAATAGCGAACACTGTAAAAGAAAGAATTTGCATTTATTTGGAAAGGTGGCGTATGGCCAAGTAGTTTGGATACAATGAAAGTAAAAAGCTATGCGGAACTAATCTCGTCGAGTTTCAACTATGCTAGTGCTCATATATTTCGAATATCTCATCTCCTTGCTGTCAATAGAAAGTGAGTGGACTGATTTTTGCCATTTGAATCTTGAATGCTGATAGTAGTAGTCTGTAGGTAGATGATTTGGACGAGACATAATCGTACGCTTAAATCCCTAACTTTTTCCTAGACTGTCCTTTCGGGTTTTCAGTCTACCGGGATACCTTTTTTTGCCCAAGCCGCCTTTGCAGGTTTTCGACTTGCCGGGTGTACATATTTTGCATATATCCTTAAATTTTGCCCGAACCTTTTTGATTCGCCAGGATGCCCTTATTTTTGCCTAGGCCAGTCGACCTCGTTTATGCGTAGAATTTTTTGACTATGTCCGCGTTCACCGGGTGTGGGTTGTCTTCTCCATCCATAGTGCTAAGTATCATAGCTCCGCCGGAAAATATTGTTTTGACTACAAATGGTCCCTCATAGGTGGGAGTCCATTTTCCCCTGGGATCACCTTGTGGAAGGATGATGCGTTTGACTACTAAATCACCGACCTTGTAGACTCGGTGTTTGACTTTCTTGTTGAACGCTCTGATTATTCGTATGTTTGATGAACAAGTATTTTTAATTATCGTATCCACAGGGATTGATGTGATATTGCCGTCGTTCAATAGTTAAAGCGTATTTTAAGATGAAGTAACACAAGGGTTTTGTTTCCTAACTACAAGTATCATAAGTTTCAATCAAACAACTTTAGTTTCCTTTTCAAATGAGAGATGTTTGGATTCAAAAGAGTTTTGAGTGGTTTTCAATTGATAAAAGCATGTCAAGATTAGTTTCATTAACCTAATTTCATATAAATTCAATTAACCAAGTGGATGAACTAGTTGATGATCGATATAATTACGTATCCTCTCAATCTTGTTGATTCCAAACCAAGATTGTGAGTTTTATCATGTAAATCTTTAAATGATTTCTCACTATAACTATTGACATGATAATAATGAAGTTCAATACAAGTAAACACTAGCTCAAAAATCTATTTATAACATTTGTTCATTAGTGGAAGAATATCTTAGGTCAACTTTAAAACATACTTTTTCAATCATGATTCAAAGTATCAAGAGATAGTAGAACAAAGATATTCAACATATATAAATCATCAACCA
This sequence comes from Vicia sativa, assembly GCA_021764765.1. Taxonomy (NCBI): domain Eukaryota; kingdom Viridiplantae; phylum Streptophyta; class Magnoliopsida; order Fabales; family Fabaceae; genus Vicia; species Vicia sativa. Next base: position 146,824,307 of record CM038794.1, read on the forward strand.
AGTTCATACACCAAGAGATTAAAAGAAATACATAAAAGTTAGGTTAACTACCTCTAATCTTGACACAAAAGGAGCTTAGCTACTCATTCTCATGGTAGCTTTACTTGCAAGATTTTTGGAGAAGATGATGAACATGGAAGAAAAATCAAGAAGAACAAGATTCAAATTCCTAATTTCTATCTCTAGTTTACAATAATGATGATTAATGAAGAAGAAGTGTGGTTCTGGTTTTCTAGCACAAAAAAGTGGTTCAAATCAGAGAGTTGGTGAGCAAAAGATCTAAGCATGGGTCACTGTCCTTTTTCTAATATCGCAGACCGTGCTAAGTCCCATCTTCCGCGCTAAGCGCGCTCATGCTGCAACCACGCTGAGCGCGACTTGTAGCCTGCTTCTTCTTCCAAAAATTGCTTCAAAAAGTCCCAATAGCTCTTCAAGCTTCCTTGAATCCAAGCTTCAGGGAATCAATATCAAAAACCTACAATTTAAATGTAAACTAAGTTAAATAATATATTATAAACAAAAACTAAATAAAAACATAATTAGACCAAAATACTATATTAAATACTAGTAATTAATCAAAAGACATTGTAAAGGACCACAAAACGATCTACAAAATATCCACATTTTGGTCCTTAAACGTTGGTCCTTTTTGAATGACTGCATTATGCAAAAAACATTGAAGTATTCAAGCTGGTTAAGGCAGAAGAAACATAAGTGGGACACAATGTTCCAGTATGTCTATGCACAACATATGGTCTTTGACTACAAGGAAATGTTGTTGAAGTTTTGGAGAAACACATGTGGAACACTATGTTCCAATATGTGTGTAACATCTGGTCTTCGACAGCAGAACGATGTTGTTGCATGTTTCATAGATAAGGGACACGTGTGGAATACAATGTTCCACCATGTGTGCCACATATGGCCCAGGTTCTTCAGGCCAGTGTGGTTGCATTTTGGATCAAAAAACGTGGTTGGGATTAAATCAGATTTGGTGCTAGTGTTTGGCAATGCATTTGGAAGATTTGTTTGATAACTGGTGAAGATCAAATCAATTTAAACTGTGATTTAAATTTGAATTAAAAACAAATCAGATCTTTTGTGGAGCAAGTCAAATCCAACAGATTCTACTATAACTCTGGACAAAATCAAATCAAATATCCAAGGAGAAAAACTTTGAATTGCATTGCTATTTAAGGAAACTCAAACCTCATCGTTGAGGGCATGTGTTATGTGTTTTGTGTGCTAGGGTTGAAAAACTTGGTGATATGTTTTTGAGTCTTTTGTTTGTTGCTTGTACACCCAGCGAATGTTATCATTCATATAATAAGGCTTAGTGTTGGTTTGTATGTTTTAGTTGAGTTGTAAATTCAATATTCAATACTATTTTATTGAAGTTGATCACTAGGGTTAGTGATTGAGAGAAAGTGAAAGGAGTTCTCATATTTAGGAGGGGTCATAGATAGAAAGTCACTAGGATAAGGAAGAGACATTGAATAACATGAGATTGATTTTCTTATAAGACTAGTTATACTAATTTAGAATAATGAATTTCCTTTATAATCAGTCAAATTTTACAGTAAATACAGTAAATTATAAATAGTTGATTTTTTTACAGAAAATCAAAAACAATTTTTTTTTATGAAAAATTAGAAAAACAAATAAAAATATCAAACAGTCAATTTTTACAGTAAAAAAAATACAGTCGATTTTCCTGAAATATTAAGTAGTCAATTTTTCCAAAAAATAAAAAAGTTCCAATTTTTCAAAAAGAAAAAACTGTCAAATTTTACAGTAAAAATAAACAGACGATTATTTACAATAAATTTAAACAGTCGATTTTTACCAAAAATAAGAAAAGTCTATCTTCAAAAAATAACAAACAGCCGATTTTTATTGCAAATTAAAAACAATCAATTTTTTTTACAAAAAATCAAAAACAATCGATTATTTCTGAAAATAAGACACTATTTTTTATAAACTTTTCATAAAAGTCGACTTTTCCCAAAAATATAAACTTGTTTTTTTTCAAAAAAATTAAAAACATGTGATTTTTCTCAAAAATAAAAAAGTAAATTTTTTCTGAAAATAAAAACCATTCAATTTTTTTACAGAAAATTAAAAACTGTTGATTTTTTCGAATTTCGAAAATATAAAAAGTCAATTTTTCTTAAATATTACTATAAACAAACCATTTTTTTACATAAAATGAAAAAACAATTAATTTTCCCGAAAATAAAAACCAGTCAATATTTCTTGAAACTAACAAACTGATAAATATATACATAAAATAAAAAATAGTTGATATTTTTAAACAATAAAAAATAGTCGGTTTAAAAAAATAAAACAATTGATTTTTCCGAAAATAAAATATAGACGATTTTTCGATTATAAAAAACGGTTGATTTTATTCAAAAACAAAAAACAGATAATTTTTTTCCAAAAATAAAAAATAGTTATTTTTTTATAAAAATAATAGCATGTCAATTTTTCATAATATAAAAATCAAACGATTTTCTAAGAACAGAAAACAATTGCTTTTTTCCGAAAATAAAAAACAGTTTATGGGGTCTACTTATGTTGGGCTTATTTAATTTTAAAATTTTAGGTCTTAGTTCTCTAACAAAATTTCTTAAGTCACCTCTATATTTTTGTAAGCGTCTGTGAAAACTCTAAAATATCTTTTAAAAGTGCATATACGCACTTAATTACTTTGAATATGCATTTTCGAATTCACCTTTTATTTTCTTCAAGAAAATGTGACTTCAGATGTGCATATCTGTAAGTAACCAATATTCCAAATTTTTTAAGATTTTATTTTAAAAAAATATTTATTTATTATTATTTATAATCATTTATAATATAATAAATAAATATTTGATTTATAAAAAAAATATATATATTTATACTAACATATTATAATATAAATATCTTTTATTTCTCCAAATAAAAATATCATCTAAATTAAATTTAATAAATAAATATTTGGGATATCTTTCACCTTCACATTTATTTAGAATATTTATCATTCTTCAATTTTATTTGGGATATCATTCATCTAAATTAAATTTAATAAATAAATATTTAGGATATAAAAATAAATCAAAAAAAAAATTGAGACATTTATTTAATTTTGATGACACTTTTATTTAAAGAAATAAAAAATATTTATATTATAAGTTGAATGTTATTATAAATAAATATATTTTCAAAATAAAATCCTAAGAAATTTGAGATATTAATTACTTCGGATATGCACATCCAAAATCACATTTTAAGAAAAAAAAAGATTCGGACATATATATCCAAAGTCTTATTTTCTTGAAAAAATAAGGGTATTTTACATGTGCATATCCAAAGTTATATTTTTTTTCTTGAAAAAAGAATTTTAGATATACATATTCAAAGTCACTTATTTTGTTTTTAGCCAGAAGATTTGAGTGTTTGTTGGCTCCAACCCAGCCCCCATAAAACTAACCTAGGTATAAGTTTAGCTTAGTATCAAATATCATTAAAAAAGCTGTCTCTCTTCTCTATCTCTCCCACCCCTATCACTCACTGGGATTATCTATTTTCTTATAGCAGAAATCTATGGCTCGTGGTTGCTCAGCGACGGATGAGGATCCTCTTGCAGCGACAAATCCTTGGTTTCGAGAGAGTATTTTTTGGCCTCTACTTGAAACTTTTTGTTTTTTCTTTTCATTTAATCTATTCTGAAATCCATTATTACTTGTGCAGCGGACGTTGTTGATTTGCATAGATATAATTTATCTCGAAATTTTTCAATAGAAAAAAAAATGAAGTTACCCCTTCGATTGTTACCAAGGTTCGAAGTAGAACTTGATAATGCTTTTCCGGATTTACGCACAAAGAAAGCTGTTCTGAAGATTTCTTCTTCTGTTGTCTCACTTTTATCTTATACTGGTATTCAACTCTCCAATTCATTTCACTTGTTTCTTTTTTTATCAATCAATACTCATGTTATTTTGGTATTTGAATATAGGAGAGCAAGTGTTGACTCAATGTTCTGGAGTGATCATTGAAAATGATGGCAACAATGGTTATATTGTTTTGACATCCGCCAATATCATTCGCCGTCCTACTGAAGACCAAACTAGGATGATGGAAGATGTTTTGGCTGATAGTCTTAAGGTTGTACACCTTAAACTTTTGTTAGTTTTTTCTTCTGAGTATTACTTCCTTATTCTTATTAGATTTTGCTCGAGTATTCATGCTATATGTTATGACTCTACATTTACCGTGAGTAGATTATAATTATTTCAAATTCGGGGCTATTTGTATAATTTATTTGTTTCCATTTTTTTTTATATGCACTTGACATTCAATTAGTGATATTTTTATCCCAAAATTAAATCATTATAATTTATAATAACTTGATGATAATCATCACAATAAAGTTTAATTCTTCTTTGTAGGTTACCATAGGTATGTGTGACGGTGGATTGCACGAGGGGAAGTTATGTTCATACGACTTTCATTATAACTTAGCCTGGATAATGTTTCATTCTGATTCATCCTATGCTACTGCCAAGTTAAGAGATTTGAATGATTTTATAAATGTTAATCCATCGGAGAATGACAAGTCGTCGTTTCATCCGAGTCCACATTCGAATAACATTGTTCCGGGTAATTCCATAATTGCCGTGGGACGTTATTTTATACCTCCGTACGATCTCATGGCCGCCCCGGGTGAATTCAGGTTAGTTTGATAGACAAAGTTGTTCTCTTTGTAGCTTATATTTTTTCATCTTTGGATAATTTATTACTTTATTTTGGCATAGTTCGCTCGTTATTAAATCTTGTTTGTTCCTTTCCAGTCTTGCCCTCTCCGAACTTGACTGTAAGGAGCTCTTCATGGGGACTTGCAAGATCACAAAAGTAATTTCTCTTCCCTTCTATCTGTTATGATTAGTGTTTATTGTTGCTTGAATTTTTGGAATTTGTATTTTGTTATGCATTTCATTTTCACCTATGTTCTATTTTTCTTTTTGGTGGCATTTATGACTGTTGTCTGAGCTCTTTTTGACATTTATAGCTCATCCCTTGTATCTTTATTTGCTTTTGTTGTAGTGCGGTGAGGGTGGTGTCATACTTAATATATCCGGGAAAGTTATTGGCATCACAATCTACTTTGAAAACGGTTTTCCTACGCCCTTTCTGCCAATAAACATAGCTCTCCGATGCTGGGAGAATTACAAAACATATGGGTATTTTTTGATGTTTCACTTCTTTAGTCGGTCCAATTTTATTTACAAATCATAATTTTTCTTTTGTTAGAAGTATGTAACAATGCTTATTTTGACAATCAATCTCTTATATTGGTATGAAGTATTTGCTATCCTCACCTGTCTAGAAATTTCAAACATATTTATTGAATTTCACTTTATAAATGTATTTGCTATCCTCATTTCAAATGAAAGTACCCTTACAAGTCAAGTGGTGACCAGCTTTTGACACATGTCATTCAATCTTATTTGAATTTTTTTTCACGATCTAATGAATAACTCTTCACAACAGGAAATTCCGGCGACCTTCTCTGGGATTTGAGGCCACAAACCTATACGCAGCTTCTATGTATATTATAGAAAAAACCATTCAGAAGATTCCAAGTGTTTGCAATGGGGTTGTAGTTGAGAAGGTATAATGTCTAGGAATATGGAGTATCATAAACATTTTGTTTTTATGTTTGTTCTGTATTTGTTTAAAAAAAATATTACAGTTTCATTTTTATTGAATATTTGTCTCATATGCACATTTTAATATAATTCAATTGTGAGTAGGTAATTCAAGACTCTTCTGCTGATTTTGCTGGACTTCAGTCTGATGATGTAATAGTTCGGTGCGACGGAAAAATGGTTCACAGTTTCTTGGAGGTATATCATTTATTTGTATATGTTTACGAATGTTATTCTTAAGAGATTATTTTTCTATATGTTCTATTATAATTTATATCTAGATCAAGTGGATTGGGATATTTTTAAAGACAGAAATTTAGGCATTCCATTAAATTTTTTGGACTTTCAGTTTTTTCCTTTGAATTTCTTATGCAAATTAAAGTGACTTTATTGCTTCAATGATTTTTGAAATCTGGTTTTTTTACTGGGTTCAATTATCAATGATTGTTTAAGGCACTTGTTCGTCTATATTGTTTGTTGTACACTTGATTATGATCCATATTTCATGTTTATTTGATTATTATACTTAAGCAAGTTCTGCTTGTGAGTGTGTTGTGTTTTCTCTTAAGTCTATTCTACATTGATGTTGTGAATTCTTGTTTTTTTAAACAAAAATCTCATATGACACTCCCATAAAGCTATGTTTTGTTTAAGTTTGTATTAATTGGTATTTGCTCTTTATTATATATAATTGACCAAAATACACGCATAGCTATCACATCATTTGAGTTGTTGGGATCATAATCCTCATATCTCATCCTACACAAGAGTTAGGAGCAATGCCCTTAAAGCATGTCATCCTAGGGCTATGTTTTTTGTCCATATGTGCTTTGAGTATAAGCAATATGATTTTGTTGACTATTTTATTCTCCCTTGTTTCAGTTTTTGAACCTAGTTTGGAATACAAAGGCCGGAGATGAATTGCTCTTGTCTGTTGCCCGTGTTGATCAAAATGATCTCATACATTTGAGGACCGTGGTTAATGAAGTTGCTGTTGAAAACTTTAACAGGCAAGTATAGTGTCAATACACTATTGTATCTTAATTAGTATCAAATGATATTTTCTATTGGTACTTAAATATTATTTGTTTTTCTTTAATAGCTGGCCATGGAACTACTACTGAAGTTGCTGGCAAAAAGTTTAATCGGTGAGTATTGTTTCAATACCATTTTGTATCTTTTGATTAATTTTAATATTTTCTATCGCCACTGATGTTATTTGTTTTTGCTTCAATCGTTGGCCATGGAATTTCTGAAGCTAGGATGGTCAGGCAGGTAGAGATTAGAGTTTGGATTTTTCACTGTGGAGGGAGGATTTATCGCTGGTTTTTGTTTGAGAATTTGATGTATTATGTGATGGATATAAAGTTACTATATGCTATGGTAAGGTTGTTTGTTGCGGTCTCCTAGTCATTCCATTGTCTTATATTATTTGTCGCAATTGATTATTTTATATAGATTAAAAAATATTAATAAATAAAAATAAAAGAGATAAAATAGTGAATTTACCAAACTATATTGATTAATTATTGGTGTATTTAAATTGGTATTAATGTTAATTGAAAACTAGTAACAAATCCGTGTTATCGCACGGGTCTCGTCTGGATTCACATTACATTTATAGATTATTAAATTATTTAGTATGTTACCATGTTTTCAGTTGAGTATATGTCTCATGTAAACCATGTTGGCATTTAACTCCATATTTGTAGCAAGCGTCGGTCCTATCAACAAATCACGTCTGCATGAACAAATAGGAAAAATTATATACTTCTTGAGATACATGGAAAATGTACATACTATATATTTTAATTCAAAATAGATTTTTAATTTGAATCGTAAAGTATAAGATATAAAGTTTACCAACTATCAAAGTGCTTGAAAGACTTCCTTGTACACAACATTAGTAGTAGTAGAACACGGGAGTAGGCAAATACAATCCAACACTATCAAGAGATTGACCTTGTGACTTATTAATTGTCATTGCATAGGAGACAATAATCGGAAATTGTCTCCTAATCAACTTGAATGGCCTAGGTGAATCAGAAGGTGACATAGACATTCGTGGAATGTAAAAAATGTTACCTATGTTCTTTCCAGACATGATTTTTGCCTCAATGACATGATTTGCAAATCTTGTAACAATTAATCTTGTTCCGTTGCACAACCCATCGGCTTGGTCCAAATTTCTCATTAGCATAATAGGTGTACCAACCTTCAATTTGATCCTTGGGAAGCCCTGACGTTCTTAATTTACTGAGAAACTGAATCTGTTCTATCAATGGAATCAAAACTCAAATACTCTTTCTCTTCTCCTAAAAAAAAGTTTAAAAGCAAAACATAAATAAATTAGTAAAACTATGTTCTTAAATATATATATATATATATATATATATATATATATATATATATATATATATATATATTATGAATGTAATAATACAGTAAATATAACTGACATGTACCTGGTATCAAGTCTAATACATAATGATTGATTTTGTCCACAACTTCAATGGTTGAAGCAAGAATAGCTTTTCCTTGTAAGAATTCAACATCTTGATATTTTTCCAACAAATTGGGATATGTGTTTTCAACAATTGCTCTTATAGGATCATCAAAATTTGATATTAATAGCTCTTTAGGAATTTCAATATCAACCAAACCATCATTGGGTTCACAAATCTTACCATCACCCACATTTAAAATCCATTTTGAAAATTCCGCTAGTTCATTAGAACTTGTGTTGTCTCTTCCCTCTTGAAGTCTCATATTTTTTGATAGTGTTAAAACCTGGCAATAATCCCATACATAAGATGAACTAATTGATGCATGAACAATATCAGAACGACTCTTGGAACAACAGGAAGAATCTGTCTAAAATCTCCTCCAAATACAACAACTTTTCCACCAAAAATAGTATTCTCAACACCCTTTTTGCTCATTACATCTTTAAGGGTTTTATCCAATGCTTCGAAGCAGTTCTTGTGAGACATAGGTGCCTCATCCCATATTATCACATCCGTTGCTTCAAATAATTGAGAATGTTCGGTGTCTTTGTCGATGTTGCAAGTTGAGTTGTCAAGCGTTGGCACATGTATTTTGAACTTTGAATGTGTTGTTCTTCCACCGGGCAATAATAACGAAGCTATCCCACTTGAAGCAACAGTAAGAACAATTTTTTTTTGAGAACGAAGTGCACTTGATAGTGTTCTCCACATGAAAGTTTTACCATCCCTCCGTAACCATGCAAGAAAAATACCCTCCACTCTTGTTAACAAGATCCATGATTTTCTCAAATATCAAACGTTGTTCATCTATAAAATACAAACCAAGAATTATAAGTGCAAGGACAATAAAAATCATTTTTGTAATTCATAGTATAAAGAAAATAAATCACCTGTAAGGGCATGAAGAAGTTCTTGGAATTTCTGTTTCTCGGTATCGGCATCGTAATTAAGTTCGTCATAAATAAGCCTATTGCCAACATGTTTTGTGATGTATGAATCTGGATACGGCATACATTTAAATTCATGCAATTGCATCATGTTCTCAATCTCAATTAGTGTGAGATTCTTTAACTCATTGTCCGATAGCTGCAATTCTGTTAAAAAATTTTCATTAGTTTTCTATATAATTACAGTTGATTTGTAGAAACAATATTGAAACTCTTCATTGTACTTGAGTTGCTTGATGCAGATGCTGGTGAAGGTGAACTCATATTTCTTTCATTAAAGATTGATGAAGTTAAATCAGATAGTGGTGTTCTGATATTAACCATGGTTGGAACATAATACCTTTGAGAGTTTTCAATGGGATTGATTGTGTTTTCATCAGTTCTTCTTTTTTTTTCAATCTTTTATCTTTAAGAATCTGCTTCCTTTTACGTCTTGTCATTGCTGCAACTTGTGGTTCCATAGTGTTGGTTAGGTGATGCAAAAATGAATGGGTAGAAAATCACTTTGATTGTATGGTTGTCATTCAAATTTTTTTGTTAACCACATAAAATGATTGTAGACATAAAATGAATAAAGTTTTTGGTTATATGATAATAAATATAATTGTTAATACAACATTCACGGATTTTTGTGAACCATTTTAATTATTAATAATAAATAATTAATAATAATAGCGTTAAATAGTGTTAAGTGTTATTTCAAATAATGGAGAATGAAGAAGATTGAGGAGTGATATCTTGGAATATCAAAATAATCCATTCTATATGGGAAGTTGTGATATCTTGGAATATCAAAATAATTCATTCTAATTTCAATAATATACATTTAATCTTGTAGTGTAATGATAAATAGTGGGTATTTTTAAATCATGCAATGAATAATATTCCATTTAATTATAATAGATCTAATTTGGCTATTCCAATTCCTTCCTCATTAACCGTGAGTCAAACATTAGAATTCAAATTCTGTCAAAAAAACATTAGAATTCAAATATAAATAAATTAACCGTGAATGAAACATTGGAATTGGAATTCAAATATAAATAAAATTCAAATCTAAATAAAATAAATTAATAAATCAAATAAATAAAAAATAGTGTAAAATTATGATAGATTGACATGCCAACAAAATTAAATGCAAATGAATATGGTAACAACATAGTGTTGATTAGTCTATTATACCCTTGGAATAAGAAAAGTTATAACATTTAATCAAAAGGTTAGACTTGAAATTTCCAAGTACTTTACTTTTAATAGATTGATAATAGAAATAATAAATTAAGAATATTTATTAGAGGATACAAATGAAAGGTTAAATATAAAATTACATTAGGAATCAAAACTGATAAATATTTTTTTGAAATATGACATTTTAGGTTTAAGATTGACTTTCATTATATTAGAAAAAATTTAGACCACTATAATATTTCTTACAAGGGGCTTTAACTAGAAACATGTTTTTTTATGGTAAAATGGTTTGGTGAGGTTGATTGTTGCGATCTCCCTCAATTTGATAATTAGATTTGTTATTCTTACAACTTATGATACACTACACCATATATTATACACAAATAAATTAATCTTTGCTGTGGGCCATAGCAATTCTCTTTTTCTTTTCTTTTGTATCTAATAAATGGATTAAATAATTGATCAGTGGGCCGGTTCTAATTTTTTTTCTCACACCAACCACATCTTCCTGTTACCTTCTTCCACCTTTTCTTCTTTCTTTTCCGCGCAATTTTCCTTTTTTCTGGAACTATCTCCAACCATTATAGCAACTCCAATCATACTCAATTAAGATGAAGATGGAGATTTAAACAATGGGGATAATTTTACTCATTAAGAAAAAATCGAATTTATTTGACATCATTAAACAATGAAGATGAAGATTTAACTCTATAAATTTTTAGGTTTCATTAAAGTTTCATCCATTAATATCAATATTCTTCTTTTAAATTAATTTGTTTTGTTTATAATTAAAGATGAATAATGAATGTTATTGATTTCATATTTATTCATGATTGTTAACCACGTTGATTGTCAAATTGTATTGCCCAACTTTGATCACGACATTAACCATATTTATTTACTATTAAATAATTTCACATATTTACTCAACTTGGTTCATTGACCATTTTTTGAAGTGTTGACCATTTTTTGAAGTGTATTGACCAACTTATGTGAAACTATTAACCAACGGTATAATAAATAATGTTATATACTTGTAGTTATGTATGGGAGTAAATTAACTAAGTTATACACAACATAGCCAATTTTTTGTACAGTATTAACCAACTTTTCTATAAATTTATGTTATACATCTAATTGACATATTTTGTGCAGTTTTTGTGTCATAATGGACAATTAAAACATTTTAATAGATTATGGAGGTAGTCAAAGGGAAGATGTAGAAGTTGATCACGGTGATGGTGATTATTCACATTGGGTTCCCAAGCCACAACCCAAACACGAACTCCACACATTATAGGTCCAAATACACCAACTTCACATCAGATTTTACCATACAATCACAATCTTATGCATTCCTCTTTATGGGTACTAACCTATTACATCAATTCCTCCTAATTTATCATCAAATCCAAAGTTCAAACCAAAAACCTAACTATTCAAATATAGGAAAATAGAGCACCCACTTCTATTCATACATACTACCCATTACATAAAACCACATACAACCATAATCATGTGAAATCAAACCCTTGCCTCTTGTAGATCTAGGTTTAGCCTCTTTCACCTCTTCTCTTCTCCTCTCTTCTCTTCTCTTGTCCAAATGAAATGAATCTTTTTTCTATTCTCAACCCTTACTATCTTCCTATTCTTAATGAGCTTAATAACTTAACATCTCCAAATTACTTATGTCACCACTATTTAGGCCCAATTAGTTATACCTCTTTAATAACATAATTAACCCAAACAGCACAAATACATCCATAATTAAATAATTAAATAATTATCATACCACCTAATAATTAAATAAACAATTAATTAACAAAACACCAAATAAAATAATTAATAAAATAATTAATAGAACAACTAATATAAATTGGGATGTTACATCTTTCACCTTCACATTTATTTAAAATATTTATCATTCATCCTTCATCTTCAATTTTATTTGGGATATCATTCATCTAAACTAAATTTAATAAATAAGTATTTAGGATATCAAAAGAAATTTGAGATATTTATTTAATTTAGATGACACTTTTATTTAAAGAAATAAATAATATTTATATTATAATTAAAAGTTGAATGTTATTTTAAATAAATATATTTTCAAAATAAAATCCTAAGAAATTTGGGATATTGATTACTTCGGATATGCACATCCGAAATCACATTTTTTTTAAAATAAAAGGTTTGTTCGGATATGCATATCTGAAGTCTTATTTTCTCTAAAAAGTAAGGGTATTTCGCATGTGCATATCCAAAGTTATATATTTTTTCTAGAGTGTGATCTTCCTAAAGGCATCTGAAATAATATGCAAACAACATATATTGAATTTGGATATGAAGTTTCTTGAATGATGTTCTCTAGTAGTTTTAGGATTTTTATTTTATTTTATTTTTTGCAAATGAGAGAAGTGAAATGAGTGAGAAAAATTGAATGGGGGAATTTAAATTCAAGGGTTAATACCTATTTTTGTGTCTGCCAAATTGGCGATTTTTGTGAAATCCCCCTTGTTGGTCCTTTTGAAATGACTGTATTACGCAAAAAAACATTGAAGTATTCAAGGTGGTTAAGGCAGAAGAAACACATGTGGGACACAATGTTCCAGTATGTCTATGCACAACATATGGTCTTTGACAACAAACAAATGTTGCTGGAGTTTTGGAGAAACACGTGTGGAACACTATGTTCCAATATGTGTGTAACATCTGGTCTTCGACAACAAACCGATGTTGTTACAGGTTTCGTAGATAAGGGACACGCGTGGAATACAATGTTCCACCATGTGTGCCACATATGGCCCAGGTTCTTCAGGCCAGTGTGTTGCACCCCTAATTTTACCCTGCTATTTTTCTACTCGCATTATATTTAAAATAAAATAAAAATAGTCATTTAGTCATTGCATTTGCATCATTACGTCGTATTTAAATTGACCAAAAATCAGTTTAAATCGATATTTGCATCGTTTTATAATTGTAAAATACCCGTTATCTCATTTCATTTATTTTTACTTCATTGTCTGTTTATTGCATTGTTTTAAATTATTTATATGTCGATGATATCAATATTTCGGTTTTGTAGACAGACTGTTAAGAACAATTCGATACTGTGTGAAAATTAGCGGGGAAAATATTTCAAGTTTTCATCTTTTACTCACTGCTTTATGAATCTACGTGTCGCGTAGATCATGAAAATGTGCTCTCCCTAATTTTTCGATACATTTTTGAGTCTCGTTTTTAACCGTAAACGTTTTAAAATCGGGTATTCTTTATTATCATTTTGTTTCAATTCTAACCATTTCAATAATTTTTCTTTAATTTATAAGACCCGTAATTTATTTTAATATGCTCATATTATTTTTTCGGATAATTTATTGTCCGAATTTTTACCATTTTTAACAATTTTAGGTGTATAATTTTTATCTCTAAAAATCAAACAAAAAATACTATTGGGCTTTTTATTTTTAACCAGACCCATTTTTATAGTCCATTTTATGAAAAGGGTATTTTAGGCATTTTTTAAATTATGAAAACCTAATTGTTTTAGTATATATATGTACATATAATTGTTAAGGGTGAGGTCAATTTGGAAAACCGAAACAGTGAGGCGGAAAACAAAAACAAAATTATAAAATAGAAACTCATCTTCTTCATCTCCTCTGCCTGTCATCTCGCGGAACAGCCAAACCCATATCTTTCACCCTCACCTTCATAACAACCCACAGTGTCCTCCTTCACTCTCACAGAAGCCACTGCTTCCTCGCTACAACAGCCGCCGTAACTTCCGTTCACAGTTAACTCCCTCTGTGTCTCTCAACCACTACCCCTGCCGTCTCACTTTCCTCACACCTTCGACCTAACCTCCATCTCCGCTGGAACCTCACCACCTTTGTTCCATTCAACACCCTGCTACCACTACTGCGCGTCCCATTCTCATCGTGACTCCCTCCGAAGCAACTTCTGCTAATCTCCTTCCGACATCCCACAGTAGCCTTCCTTACCATCACCGACACATACTCCATTCCCGGTGAACTCCCGCTAGCTTCCGCTTCCCTCTAGTTCCGGTGAGTCTCTCTTCGTCAGTACACCACCTAGAAATACTTTTTTTCTTTCTCTATTTCCCTGATTATTTTGTTATTCTTATCCTTAGAAATTGCTTCATTGTTAGTAATATGAGTTTAGTTTTGATTAAATCTAGAAAGATAACATGTTATAGGATAAATTAGTATTTGATTTTGGTGGTGTTGTTTTTTTGACAAATTTATGGAAGAGGATTTCGAGTCTTTTATTGAATATATGAGCCTATAATGAAAGATGCACTTTTTTATAAGGTTTGAAATGTTGGAGATAATATTGTTTTGGAACCTTAAGTCAAAGTTGATTTTTAATTTTTGTGAGTTCATGTTAAAAGTTAGTATTGACTTGTGCTTAGATGTTAATGATGATGAGTTGAATTATTGTAATTTGTGTTTCGGATCCTGTACAACAGGATTATACTAATTATGCTATTTTTTTTTTTGCAATTTGACTTATGCCTCAGTTGATGATTCATGATAGATAATAACATTAATTGTAAACTCTAGGGATAAATGTTTGAAGTTGACAATAAGTAATTTAACGTATTTGATGCATAGACAATCTTCTTCTACAGCCGTGATAATTGTTTTGATTATATACCCGATGTTGGTTGGATTTCGTCTCCCATGGCTTGTATTGAGTTATCTATTGCTTGGAGCTATGAAGTGTTTAAGTTTGTTCTGAAACTTAAAAGTTCTTGAATTCTTGGTGCTATTTGACTTTTACTACTTTAATAAGTTCACTTCACAATATCCATGCCTTCGTTTGTCTATTATATGTTCATTCTTGGGGTGAGAAGTTTGTTTACTAATGCATATTAATTGTTACAAATTTTTCATTGCAATTTTATTTTACACCTGTGCTACTAATGTATTTTGCTACTTGTGTAGACATCCGAGAATTGATCGGAACATTCAATTTCTTTTAACACATCTACATTTTTATCATTAGCATTTTAATATTCATATTATTATTGTTTATTTAATATTTAATATTGTACATACAATATACTTAGTATTTTTATTTATTATATTTAATACTGTAAATATAATTATACATATTATTTTTATTTTTTATATTTAGTATTGTAAATATATACTATATACATATTATTTTTAATTTCTTAGAATTAATTTCTATACTTTATTCTAATTAATAAAAATACAATAATTGATATTTAAGTTTCACCGCATTCAGTTTCTGTTTGTATGCTTTTACATATTTAATTTATCATTTCTTCTTTAATTTAATTTATCCCCATTCGGAAAATTGTATCCCAATCCCCTTGTTGCGTTGTAAATAATTTTACCGCTTTCCATTTTATTTTACCGTTTAATTCCCATTTATAATTCATGTATCCCTCTCCCAAAAACAAATGTTGTAATAATTATCCAGTGCACATTTATTTTATTTTAATTTAACTGTCACTTACACAAAACCAAAAAATATCTTTTTTTAAACTAATATTTGTAAATCATTTTTAAACCCGTAAGTCGACAAAGCTACGCGTCGATAACCACACATGCACAGTACGCTTGATCCTCGGCCTTCTTACGTGAGCCTATTTCGATTAATTGTTCCAATTAGTCGTTATAGTAGACTAGCCCACTTTGCTAGTACACATGTAATTTAATTATTTTTATACTTAGGTTGGCCACCTTGTATGGGCTTGGTCGATTTTATTTGTTATTTACAATTATCTTGATCCTGATTCTTTTTCCATTCACCAAGTACTTAAAACACTTTTCAATAAAAACTCGATCCAACGTCGAGTCTTCTTCTCAAACCTCGATCCAACGTCGAGTTATTTTCAAAAATGAATTTCTACAAAAAAAGAACACTTGGATAAGATTTGTTTTAATGGTTAGAGGTTAGCCCAACGATTAAAACAAATCGAAGTTTCTAATTGATTAGAGGGTAACCCAATAAATTGAGAAACTTCAAATCCATGTTCTAAAATAAAAAACATGGTGCTATGGTATTTAATTAAATTGTTAGAGGATAGCCCGACGATTTAATTAAAATGTAAAGTATTTGGGCCATTAGAGGGTAACCCAATGACTTAAATACTTTATTCCATACACTTAATAAAAGTGAACTTTGTTTCACCTCACTCTTTTCATAATAAAGATTTTGGATGAGAGATGATCGGTTGACCTCAATCACCAATCTCGAGTATTGAATCGTTAGAGGATATCCCAACGTTTTGGTACTTGTCATCCACAATTTAAAATCAATTCCAACACATTCAATATCTTTTGTGCGTCCAAGCACCCTTTACCTTTAAACCTTTTCAAGATTAGACATGATTCATTTATAATTGAGATGCTTCTTCCTCTATTCCCAAGGTTTTCGACTTCTCCACTTGAGTACTAGAGGTGTTCTCAAACCCTCCCTCATGTTGGTGCGTAGTCCTTTATTCTTTATCACACCTTGTGGACGTTAGATGAGTCCTCTCCTTTAAAAATGACGACTTGTCTTTTTAATTTAAAATCAATCAACAAACAAACATTTTCTAGAAGAACTACGGAGTTTTGACTTTCCCATTGCACGAGGGAGTACGTAGGCACGCGGTTTCAAAACCGTGTCAAACTCAAAATAATAAAAACATTTCTTCTCCATTTCTTTCTCATTTTTAAACTTAGAAGATCGTAAAATTTTCACACTAACACACAACCACATTTTGAACTAAATGGGTACCATCGAGTACGATGGATGTAAGGGGTGCTAATACCTTCCCCTTGCATAACCAACTCCCGAACCTATATCTCTTAATTTCGTAGACCGTCTTATCCTTTTCTCTCGTGGGTTTTATCTATATTTCCCCGTTCTTCTTTTTAGAACAAATAAAATTAGGTGGCGATTTCACCGTTTTTTGAAAATTCATTTAAAATGATTTTTTTTGAAAAAAACGAGTTGCTTCACAGTGTGGTTGCATTTTGGATCAAAAAACTTGGTTGGGATTAAATCAGATTTGGTGCTAGTGTTTGGAAATGCACTTAGAAGAGTTGTTTGATAACCTGTGAAGATCAAATCAATTTAAACTGCGATTTAAATTTGAATTGAAAACAAATCAGATCTTTTGTGGAGAAAGTCAAACCCAACAGATTCTACTATAATTCTGGACAAAATCAAATCAAATATCCAAGGAGAAAAAACTTTGAATTGCATTGCTATTTAAGGAAACTCAAACCTCATCGTTGAGGGCATATGTTATGTGTTTTATGTGCTATGGTTGAAAAACTTGGTGATATGTTTTTGAGTCTTTTGTTTGTTGCTTGTACACCAAGAGAATGTTATCATTCATATCATAAGTGTAACACCCCGAATTTAATTAATTATTTAATTAAATTATATGAGGAATTATCTATTGGAATTGTCGAAGTTGGAAAATTAGTCGGAGTAATTGGATTTGTCAGTATTATTATTTAAGAGGCATATTTGAATTATTAAGTCGGATTTTAGTAGGATAAATTGTAAGAATAACATTAAGGATGATATTATTGATTTAATTGGAGATATTCGGAGAAGATCCGAATTATGGGTATTAGTCGATTAGTTGGTTTAATCGGAGAATTACTATTAGAATATTATTTGCAAGTTGACGTTATTTAATTGATGGATGAGAAAATGTAGGAAATAATATTAGAAATAATATTATTATATGGGATCATTACTTAATTAAATTGGATTTAGTGGAGGTGTGAATAATAGATCCAATATATTATTATTATTATTATTATTATTATTATTATTATTATTATTATTATTATAAGTTGGATTTAATTATAAGAGATATATAAAAGGAGGATTATAAGGGTTTAGTAATATTTTTGGGAAAAGTTGTACGTGGGAGAAAGAAAAGAGGAACAAGGGTTTGAAGGAAACTGTCGTCGGAATAGGAATTGTAGACCGGAAAGCCAAATTGAAATTCGACCGGAAATTATAGAGAGACCGTCAATCCAAGGTAAGGGTGGGGGTTTAACTCTCTAAACGGGTTTATGATGAATCGTATGCGGGGATTGGATTCGTAGAAAATTATCTCGGTTTATCTGTGTGTGATTTATATTGTAAAACGATGAATTTTATATATTGTTGTGTGGAATATTATTATTGTCGAATCAATCGAGTAAGGGTGGGGTTCTAATTTTCTAATGGGTTGTATGATGAATTTTATGTGAGAATTAGGATAATGTGGAATTTAATATGCATTGTGGTTGTTCTGTTTGGTGAGAAGTATGTTTAGATTGAAATCTCTAAATTTCTATATATTAAAATTGTTAGATTTTGATGAGTAATTTTTGATATGTAATGATTATTTGTGTTTGAAATAAATATATTGATAAAATAGATGGATAAATTAAGAACTCAATTTAATATTATGGTTATTGTGAATTAAACTATGTGGTATACTTAAGAATTAAATAGATAATAGGAAAGTGGAGAGATACTGTAGCGTATTATGATATAGAATAAATTGTAGTACTAAAAGTATCTTTATGTAATTATATTGTTACATTATGTAGTGAAAGATAGGTTATTAATTAGTCAAAAAGATAAGTCAAGGACTTAAACTTTCTATTGAATATTCATTCTTAAATATTGATGTGTCTAGCTAGATGTTTGAATGTATACTGCAAGTTGCCAAGTTTCTAATAATTAGTTAATCGGAATGAAAAAAAATAATAATGGAATATGGATGCCTGAATTGTGATGATCTATTGTGACATGTTGTAGTTGTCTTAGGTGAATGCTATTTGAGAATGAATACATTTTTCTCTCGCCGTCTCCAAATGTCTGCTGTAACACCCGAAAATTATTTAATTAAATTATATAAGGAATTATTTATTGGAATTTAGTCGAAGTTGGATTTATCAGTAAAATTATAAGGAGCACTAATTAATTTATAAGTTGATTTAGGGTGATTAAATGAATTATCGGAAGTTGGGATTAATTAGTGATGAATTAATTTTATTATAGAATATTATTAGAAATAATATTAGAAATAAGTGTGGATTAATAGAGTTATTTAATTGGTGTTAGAAGTAGTAGAAATGAGGTGTTAAAGTTAAGCCAAATAGAAATAATAGAATTATTATTATTATTATTATTATTATTATTATTATTATTATTATAAGTTGGATGTAATTATAAGAGATATAAAAGGAGAATTATAAGTGTTTAGTGAAGATTTTTGGGAAAAGGTTGTATGTGGGAGAAAGAAAATAGGATTAAGTGAATAACCAGTTTAGTCGGAGAATTAATATTATGAGTAGAAATTAATTAACTAAAATATTTAGTGAGTTTTATTATAATGTGAGAAATAAAATGAGAAGTATTATTTAATTGGCCAATAAAATATATGATAGAATAATACTTGAATTATTAAAGGAGTAGAATAATTAATTTAATTAATAATAGAGTAGAATATAAAGGAGTATTTAAAGGAAGAAAATAATAGGAATAGGGTTTGTACGTGAGAAAAGAAACCAAATTGAAGAAGGAGGAGGCACAAAGGTTAGGAGAGGATACTGGAAGTGCACAATCAGAACCGGAAAGTAGGAATTCGACCGGAAATTAGAGAGACCGTTAATCCAAGGTAAGGGTGGGGTTCTGACTTTCTAATGAGTTGTATGATGAGTAGTATATGGAAATTAGGATAATGGAGAATTTTGCTATGTATTTATGATTGTTCTATTTGGTGAGAAATTATTTGATGTCAGTGTGTTGAAATTATTCTTGAATATGATGAAATTTGTCTTGAGTTTTAAGTTGCTAAATTGATTTTGTAGGTTGAATATGTATATATTATTTCGTTATAATATTTATATATGTGTAGTGTATAACCATGTTTATCCACATATGTACCGAAACTTTATCAAATATATTTATATGCACGGTATCGTAACTTTTCATTAATTTAATTGTTTTGGTAGACATCACAATTGGGTAGATAATTGAGAGTATCACGTTACAGTACCAGTATATTAGAGTAAGCCAAAAATCTAAGTTAATGTTTCATACATTGTAGCATTAGTTTATTTGATTGGTTAATGTTTGATAAAGTCTAACCTTAGAATTGTTAATTTATAATTTTAATATATTGATAACAAAAAGTTTTGTTTATGAGAATAATATTAGCTATTTAACTATTAGCTTTTATAATTATAATAGTTTTAGTATTATTAATATGATAAATTAAGAGTTTAGAGTAAGAGACGATTATTTGGTTAATTGATTAATTTAAATTATTTCGATTCTATTAGAGTTATTAAAGTTGTCAATAGAGTTGTTAGAATTGTCAATAAAATTATCAGAGTTGTTTTGAGTTATTAAGAGTCATACTTTAATGGTTTTGGGTGATTTTGACATGTCTAGAGTTGTCAGCATTGTTTTCGAGTTGTTTAAAATTAAACCTAATAAGCCGTAGAATTAAAGGTAAAGGTATTTGACCCTTTAGAGTTGTTTTACTATTATTTGAGTCAGACCAGTAACCAATTATTTTCATAAATATTATTTTACATACAAGAGTTGTCGGTAGAGAAATTTAGAGCACCTTAGAGTTATTTTAGAATTGTAGGGATCGTGGTAGAGTGATTTATAATTTATTGAGAATTTTATGTCAAGTTATAATTATATATTATTATGACATTTTTATGAGTTAAGAGTATAGAATAAGTTATATAATTGCAGGGGATAAACTGTGTCGTGTTGTTTCCGTTGAATTGTTGTTGTTGTTTGGTGGTATTGATGTTGTTAATAAATTGCGAAGTTGTAAATGGTGTAGTAATTGTTATTGTTTGTTGGTATTGATGTTGTTAATAAATTGCGAAGTTGTAGATTGTGATGAAATTGGTTGTTGTTTGCTCGTATTAATTCTATTGATAAACTATTATTGTTGTTGATACGTTGATGAAGTTGTAGGTCGTATGACCAATGTTGATAAGTTGTTTTGCAGTCGATGAAGATGTAGACCTATGGTCAATGTTGAATAAGTTGAATTATTCTAATTTATGGACATGCTTGAGTTGTAGGTCGAATGACCAGTGTTGATCAAGTTGTTGTTGTTGTTGTATGTTGTTGTTGCATCGTTGTGTATTTGTTGTTGAAGTTGAGGTCGCATGGCATACATTACATGATTAAGTTGGCCTGGATTTGCACCATGTTGAAAGTTGAAGGCTTATGCCTTGGCCTTGATGGCACCACGTTGAAGGCTTATGCCTTGTTGAATGCCTCGATAACCTGGCATGATTTTAAGTTGGGAGTTCTGCTCCAAATGGTACCACATGCATTTGCATAGTTGAGTCACATATTGAGTCGCGTGTTAAAGTTGTTGGTATTATTCGTTATTTGTTGATTGTCATTGTGATGTTGTTATAAGTCGTTGTTGCTATAAGTTGTTATTGTTGTGAGTTGTTGTTGTTATAAGCTGTTGTTGCTATAAGTTTCCGTTGTTATAAGTTGTTGTGGTTATAAGTTGCTGTTGTTATAAGTTGATGTTTTTATTAGGTTGTGTTGATTTAAGTTGTTACGTTGATTAAATAAAATGTCTTCTTGTTATTATTTAGTTGTTTGTTAGTTGTATGAATAATTACTGAAGCATTGATTTGCCTTATCTGAATTCTAATATATTATTTATCATACGATTTATTAGATTGTTAGATATCTCACCCTTCATTGTGATGTTGCCTCTACGGGTAACGCGGTAATGAAGAACAAAGGTTTAGTTGTTGTTAGTTTGAGTCGGGTTGTCGCTCTGATACGTAACACTCGGGGGGATGAACGCTAGTTGTTTTGCTATTTTGATTTTGTTGTTGAATAACTATGTTGATATATGAAAAGTAATTGTTGACTTTAAATTGTTTTAAGTTGAAAATATGCTATGACATCCAAGTTGATTAATGTAGTTCCGCTGCTTAATATTAATAAAGTTGATTCATGTTGTTTCGTTTCATCCGAGTTTAGGTGTTATGTATCTGGCGTGTTGTTGTTTTAGTTGAATTGTAATACTCCAATTGTTTGTTGAAAAGAATTTTATAACTCTGATTTTCATAATAATTACCGGGGTAGAATTGGGGTGTTACATCTGCACTCGTGAACATTAGCTACTCTATTAGATCATTAATAAAATATAGTAATTAATTAGTATTATTATTTATTTGAATAATTTAGTATGTTTAAAGCTGAATTTATGTTAACTAAAGTATTAGAGTAGATTGAGAATTAAATGAGCTAAATTTGAGTTAATCGGATAATTTAAGTTAATTTTAATTTCGTTAGAGTTGTCAATAGAGTTGTTAAATTTGCTAATAAAATTGTCAGGAGTTATTCTGAGTTATTAAGAGTCATACTTTAATTGTTTTGGGTTATTTTGACATGTTTAGACTTGTCAACGTTGTTTTCGAGTTATTTAAAATTAAATCTAATAAGTTGTAGAATAAGCCGTAGAATTAAAGGTAAATGTATTTGACCCTTTAGAGCGGTTTTACTATTGCTTGAGTCAGACCATTAACCAATTATTTTCATAAATATTATTTTATATACAAGAGTTATCGGTAGAGAAATTTTGAGCACCTTAGAGTTATTTTAGATTTTGAGCACCTTAGAGTTATTTTATAGTTGTAGGGATTGTGGTGGTTTAGTAATAGTTCAAAGTAGAAAATTTGAGTAATTTAGCAAAAGATTAATTAACCAGAAATGGTCGAAATAGTCCGAACAATTACGTGGTTTGTTTGTAGTTTATTTTGGTTGATTTTATGTGTTATATGTTTACCGTAAATTGTGAATTTGCAGGTGATAAACCGTATTGTGTTGTTTCCGTTGAATTGTTGTTGTTTGCTGGTATTGATGTTGTTAATAAATTGCAAAGTTGCAGATTGTGATGAAATTGGTTGTTGTTTGCTCGTATTAATTTTATTGATAAACTATTATTGTTGTTGATACGTTGATGAAGTTGTAGGTCGTATGACCAACATTGATAAGTTGTTTTTGCAGTTAATGAAGTTGTAGGCCTATGACCAATGTTGAATAAGTTAAATTGTTCTGATGTATGGACATGTTTGAGTTGTAGGTCGAATGACCAGTGTTGATCTAAGTTCATGCCATTGATGTATATTTTAAGTTGTTGATGTATGTTGTTGTTGTTGCATTGTTGTGTATTTGTTGTTGAAGTTGAGGTCTCATGGCATACATTGCATGATTAAGTTGGCCTTGATGGAACCACGTTGAAAGTTGAAGGCTTATGCCTTGGCCTTGATGGCACCACGTTGAAGGCTTATGCCTTGTTGAATGCCTCGATGACCTGACATGATTTTAACTTGGGAGTTCTGCTCCAAATGGTACCACATGTATTTGCATAGTTGAGTCACATATTGAGTCGCGTATTAAAGTTGTTGGTATTATTTCGTTGTTTATTGATTGTCATTGTGTTGTTGTTGATATAAGTTGTTGTTGCTATAAATTGCTATTGTTGTGGGTTGTTATTGTTATAAGCTATTGTTGTGAGTTGTTGTCGTTATAAGTTTTGTTGCTATAAGTTGTTGTCGCTAAAGTTGTTGTTGTTATAAGTCGGTGTTGTTATTAAGTTGTTGTTGTTAGGTTGTGTTGATTTAAGTTGTTACGTTGATGATTATGTAGTTGTTAACTGTGAAGTAGTTTGTGTTGTTGTTAATTGCGAAGTTGTTGTGATGTGTTAATTGCGATGTGATAATTTTGTATGATTTAATCCCAGCATATTATTTATCATACACTTGCTTATATTGTTGGATGTCTCACCCCTTCTACTGATATTTTCCCTACAATGGGAAATGGGCAGGTACTCAAGAATAGCCGTGGAAGTTCGAAGTAGCATTATGAAGTCATTAGTTGCTGTTAGTTCGAATTGGTGTCATTGCTCTGATACGTAGCATTCGGGGGATGTTTACGTTGTTGTGATTATAAGATGATGAGTAGTTGTTATTATCTGTTGATTGGAATTATTTCTAATTGTTGTCATTACAATAATTCTCGAATAATTATAAATTAAAGTTTTGATTTAGTCGAATAAAGTTGTATATGACTTATAAAATGTGATGGCCGAATGCTATGTATTTATATTAAATGAAACACAAGTGTTTGATAATATGATAACATGTGACATCTGTTTATGTTTTGAAATTTTGGCACTCTGATTCTATTATAAATGTTGGGTAGAAAATGAGTGTTACAATAAGGCTTAGTGTTGATTTGTATGTTTAGTTGAGTTGTAAATTCAATATTCAATACTATTTTATTGAAGTTGATCACTAGGGTTAGTGATTGAGAGAAAGTGAAAGGAATTCTCATATTTAGGAGGGATCATAAATAGAAAGTCACTAGGATAAGGAAGAGGCATTGAATAACATGAGATTGTTTTTCTTATAAGACTAGTTATACTAATTTAGAATAATGAATTTTCTTTATAATCATTCAAATTTTACAGTAAATTATAAATAGTTGATTTTTTACAAAAAATCAAAAATAATTTTTTTTATCAAAAATTAAAAAAACAAATAAAAATATTAAACAATCAATTTTTACAGTAAAAAAATACAATCGATTTTCCTGAAATCTTAAATAGTCAATTTTTTCAAAAAATAAAAAAGTTTCAATTTTTCAAAAAGAAAAAATGTCAAATTTTACAGTAAAAATAAACAAACGATTATTTACAATAAATTTAAACAGTCGATTTTTATCAAAAATAAGAAAAATCTATCTTCAAAAAATAACAAACAATTGGTTTTTATTGCAAATTAAAAACAATCAATTTTTTTTACAAAAAATCAAAAACAACCGATTATTTATGAAAATAAGACAAACTATTTTTTATAAAAACTCTAAAATAGTCTACTTTTCCCAAAAATATAAACTTTTGTTTTTTTTCAAAAATATTAAAGCAGGTGATTTTTCTCAAAAATAAGAAAGTAGATTTTTTCTAGAAATAAAAACCATTCAATTTTTTTACAGAAAATTAAAAACTATTGATTTTCCCGAAAATATAAAAAGTCAATTTTTCTTAAATACTAATTTTTTACATAAAATAAAAAAAAATTAATTTTCCCGAAAATAAAAACCAGTCAATATTTCTTGAAAATAACAATGATAAATATATACATAAAATAAAAAACAATTGATATTTTGAAACAATAAAAAATAGTCGATTTAAAATAATAAAACAATTGATTTTTCCAAAAATAAAATATAGACGATTTTTCGATAATAAAAAACGGTTGATTTTATTCAAAAACAAAAAGCAAATAATTTTTTTCAAAAAATAAAAAATAGTTATTTTTTTATAAAAATAATACCATGTCAATTTTCATAATATAAAAATCAAACGATTTTCTAACAACAGAAAACAATTGCTTTTTGCCGAAAATAAAAAACAGTTGATGTTTTTCAAAAATTAATTATAGGTTTTCTTTAGTATACATTTTATTTACGTAACATTTGAATTTTTCTCTAAAAAGGTTGAGGAAAATTTTATCGTATACCCCTACACTTATTCAGATGCCCCTACAATTTTTTTAATATTTCAATTTTATCCTTTTACTTTTTTTTATTTTTATATGGAATTTTTTTTTATTTTCACTTTTTTCTGAGAGCGTACGAAAAAGCCAAGGGAACAGAAATTTAACAAACCGGATAACCCAAAATGGATACGTCGGGTACGTATTTAACATGGCATAGCTAAATTCGGAATGCATTTTTCCCCGGAAAACCAAGTCATAAGTTATCCGGTTAACAATATTAACAAACCGGATAACCTTGAGCTGTGTATTCCGGTTTGTATTATATTGCCAACCGGATAACATGTTGTGTAGTTATCCGGTTCGGTTTTTTTTTAAATTTTTTTTTAATTTTTTTTAATTTTGTTAAACAGGTGTTATTCCTCAGATATGCAATAAAAATCAGACATGCGTAGATACCACTAATTCTGTTTACATCTGCAGAACGTTTTGCCACAAGAGAAGAGGTGATAAGATGGGTTAAGGAGATTGGAATCAGGAATAAAGTGACCGTTATAATAACACGTTCAGATACCAAAACAGGCAAGAGAGGAAGAAGTGATAAAGTAATATTTGGTTGTGATAAAGGTGGAAAATACAAAGAAGGAGAAAGTGAAACACAGAGTGCCAGTAAGAAATGTGGTTGTCCGTTCAAAATTAGATCCACACCATCAAAAGATGGTTCCGCATGGAAGATTGATATAAAATGTGGAGTTCACAATCATGGTTTACCTGATACATTTGAAGGGCATCCGTTTGTAAGTCGACTTAATGCAGAACAACAACAACATATTGTTGATTTGACAAAACGTCATGTTCCACCAAGACACATACTTTTGTCGTTGCAGGAGCGAGATCCAGAAAATGTTACTCGGATCACGCAAATATATAAGCACAAGAGTAAAATACATAAAGATATAAGGGGGCCTAGAACAGAAATGCAACATTTGTTTAAGCTGGTAGAGGAATCAGATTATGTATACTAAAGCAGGAAAAAAGATGATTCAGAAGTTGTGAGGGATATTTTCTAGGCTCATCCAGAATCAGTGAAGTTGTTGAATATGTTTCCTGTTGTGTTGATTATGGATAGCACATACAAGACAAATAAGTATAGACAACCTCTGTTTGAAATAGTTGGTGTGACATCCACTGAGTTGACATTTGTTGTTGCATTTGCATATATGGAATCAGAGCAGACTGAAATTTTTTGTTGGGTTTTGGATAAGTTGAAATAGTTATTTACTAAGGACGGGTTTTGGCCACAAGTGGTGTTGACTGATAGAGATCTTGCCTTGATGAAATCAATTGAAACAGTATTTCCCAAAACAACCAATTTGCTTTGTCGATTTCACATCAACAAAAATGTGAAAGCGAAGTGTAAGGAATATGTTGTGGATGACATGCGGGAGTCGATAGAGAAAATGTGGTATGAATTTGTAAGGGCTAGTGATGAGGTGGAGTATCAACAACGGTTGCAACAACTTGAGCATGCATGTATTGACTTTACAGCATTTATTGATTATGTGAAAGATACATGGTTGTCTCCGCATAGACATAGATTCGTCGAAGCATGGACTAATCAAGTGTTGCATTTGGGAAACATCACGACCAATAGGTATGCATATGTTAATATATCTTGATTTTAGTCAATGTTTTTTTATATTAATTTTATTGTCGACTTACTTGTTTTTTAATTTATTTAAAGGGTTGAATCCGCACATTGGAAATTGAAGCAAATGTTGGAGAATAGTTTAGGTGATATGTGCAAATGCTGGGAGGCTATGT
Organism: Vicia sativa; assembly: GCA_021764765.1. Taxonomy (NCBI): domain Eukaryota; kingdom Viridiplantae; phylum Streptophyta; class Magnoliopsida; order Fabales; family Fabaceae; genus Vicia; species Vicia sativa. The sequence continues at coordinate 146,852,035 of CM038794.1, forward strand.
GCAAATTGCATTGTTTCATGGTTATGGATCGGATGGATGGTCAATTGTTTGTCGTGATTTGGATAATGAACTTAAAGGTCCTAGAAGAGAGTTGTATGAGAAGTTATTTGGACCTCGTTTTTCGATAGTGAGAGATTCGTTGATGATATCAAAGTTAGGTCCTCAACCACTAGAGAAATGGATGACATTACCTGAAATGGCTTATGTAATAGCTAATTGGTATAATGTCATTGTTGTCTCTTTGGGTTTTCCTTCTTTAACGTTCTTTCCTATGACGACTTCACATTCACCTAATGTGTCCATTTACTACATTGGATTTATAGATGGAAATCATTGGGTACAGGTAATTATTTTTTAAGTTACGCTTATACTTATTTTTTAAGTTACATATATACTTATTTTACTTATTTGTTTTATTATGCATATACTTATTTGTTCAATTACTTATAACCAGGTAAACATGAACGGAGGATTTCCGTTACCACCCGTCACATTGGCTTGGAAACAATTCCGCACAAAAGAGGCGACTTCTTGGATGATAGGATTTGGCGGACGACTACAACATTGGCAGCATCTTACACCTGTAGTAGCGCCACATATTATTAAACTATAATTGCTATGTCTTGTTTCGTTTTATATTCATTTGACATATGACTTTCATGCTAGATTTTGGATTAAGTTAACATATATCTTTCATGCTATATTTTAGATTTCATTTTAATTTTTATATTTAAGATTGTGGAAAGTAGAAATATTAAAAGAGTGCACAAAGAAATAGATAAGTCTAACAGAAATACATAAATCGTAGGATAATACATGTCACAAAATACAATATAAGTCTAAAGATAATAAACAAGGAAAATCATGGAGATGGGTAAGGTATCGGTCTTCCCTGAGGTAGTGGTCCGCCCTGAGCTACACGTAAGGATCAAAAGATCTCAATGAACTCATCGTCCTCCTCATTTGCACCGTGACGCTGCAAGTAGCGATGAAGCTCACCTGATATATAGGCTAACCTCTCGTCTTCTGGTCCCTCAGCATACACAGGCACTGGGATTTCTCTCACCTCATTTTCTGGCGGTGCTACCAATCGAGGATGTGACACCATATAATACCAACCTAGATACTCATCAACTACATCATAGGGTCGAACAGCAAAAACTGCATCCTAAATAACATCCATAACCCCCTGAACATAGCTTAACCAGTCTACATCCACATCAAGAGACTCAACAGCAGGAGGATGGTGGGGTATGTATTGTTTGTATCCAAACTGACGCAAACATCTGTCGGGTAGATATAATATTATTGTACCATACCATTTCAGACCACCCTTGTATAGACATATATCATCAAATGGACATATATGTCGGCGATCCTCAAAAGGACGCCAAATGACATCATCCGGTGTCAATGCATCTAACTGCACCCTATGCTGCTCGACCTTTGTAGTGGATTGCCTGTAACACCACTTCATCACCCTCGGAAGTGGACTACCTACACCGCAAATCCCAGATAGACCTCTTTTCCCAATAGAGGGAAAGTACTCGTGGATCCAGCACTGTTACACATAATATAAATAAAATTCATAAATAACTAAAGATAAATATATATAGGGTTTAGGATTTAGGATTTAGGATTTAGGGTTTAGGGTTTATATATATATATATATATATATATATATATTATACCTATAATAGAGAGGCATATCCACCCAACTGTTTGCAGGAATAGAAGGAAGCATCACCTAAATAGCGGTAAAGATTAACCAGTGCCGCCGCTCCCCAACAATATCTACCACATCCATCCAAATCCCTAAATAGTGATAAATATTTTGCCTCAACGAGAGTAAAGGTCTTATCAGTCTGAATGGTGCAACCCAATAACAGCATCATGTACGCTCTGGCAGCACAATCAAACCTGTTAGCAGCCCGCTGATGCTAAAAACTAATCTTTAACCAATCCAATCTGTAGTAAGGACCTCTACAAAATTGGACCTCCTCAGCAATCTCCTCCAATGAAACTCCCATAAGATCAATCGCTAATCTAACAACGTCATTATCAGTAAACCCTTATGCATGGTCAACCAACTCACCCCTAATAGGCACGTGAAGAAGACATGAAACATCGTCCAACGTAATGGTCATTTCACCAAATGGCATGTGAAATGACGATGTTTCAGGATGCCATCGCTCTACAAATGCCGATACCAGATGTTGGTCGATCCTCGACAAACTGGTTCTTTGAAGAGATGATAGACCAGAATTTAACAACCAGTGCTCTATAATAGGAGGAAGCATATGTGGAACCCAACCGATCAATTTGTTGCCATGTGCAGCAACCTTTAACTCCTTTTTAGGATGCCTTTCCTGAAAATAATTTATACCAAACATGTTATAAAATATATGAATTTTAACAAATAAAAATTATTCAAAATAAAATGATAAATATTAACTTACCTCGCCAAACCAAAGATGACGAGCAACGCGACCATCATGTCTGATTAAAAGAGAAGTATCGGTGGGTCCTCCTGGAAAAGGTGGATGCACCTGATCCCCTGCAGGCGGCTAATGTCCCTCTGCATTGTCTGCTTCACGGCGACGTTGTCGCTCCTTTATTCTTCTACGTACATTATTGTCACCCGCTCCTCGTCTGCGAACCACTGGAAAAAAAGACGTAAAAAACCCGAAAATTTTTACAAAGACGCAGCAACAACCCGGATAACCCAAGCAGTGGTTATCCGGGGTGAACGGAAGCAAACTAGATAACCCTGGGACGTGACTTCCGGAGTGTAAATCCCAAACCGGATAACCCACTCACGTAACATTCGGTGTGTGTTAAAATTTTCAAAAACACACCGGATAACCCACTTACCATGTTATCCGGTTGGTAAAAATACATCAACGCATAAACCGAATAACTTACTCTTGAGTCTTCCGGAGTGAAAATAAAGACCGGATGTAGGCTTTATGGGTTCTCCGGTTTGTCAAAAAATTATCTTTCTCTCTCGTTTTTCAAAAGTTAAAATGGTAAAAGTGAAAAAAAAAAAGGTAATTAGTATTTATACAAGGGCAATTTCGTCCAGATGTCAAAATTGTAGGGGTATGGGAATAAATGTAGGGGTACGTGATAAAATTTTCAAGGTTGAGGCCTTTAGCCCCTACTTTAATTTTAGGGGCCTTTAGTTTATGGGGTCTACTTATGTGAAAACTCTAAAATATCCTTCAAAAGTGCATATACGCACTTAATGACTTCGAATATGTATTTTCGAACTCACCTTTTATTTTCTTCAAGAAAATGTGACTTCAGATGTGCATATTTGTAAGTAACCAATATTTCAAATTTCTTAAGATTTTATTTTAAAAATATATTTATTTATAATTATTTATAATATAATAAATAAATATTTGATTTTTTAAAAAAACATTTATTTATAATAACATATTATAATATAAATATCTTTTATTTCTCTAAATAAAAGTATTATCTAAATTAAATTTAATAAATAAATATTTAGGATATCTTTCACCTTCACATTTATTTAGAATATTTATCATTCTTCAATTTTATTTGGGATATCATTCATCTAAACTAAATTTAATAAATAAATATTTAAAATATTAAAATATATCAAAAGAAATTTGAGATATTTATATAATTTAGATGGCACTTTTATTTAAAAAAAATAAAAAATATTTATATTATAAATTGAATGTTATTATAAATAAATATATTTTTAAAATAAAATCCTAAAAACTTTGGAATATTAATATGCACATCCGAAGTTACATTTTTTTGAAAAATAAAAGATTCAATCGGCGTTATTTTCTTGAAAAAGTCTGAGTGTTTGTTGGCTCCAACCCAGCCCATAAAACTAACTTAGGTATAAGTTTAGCTTAGTATCAAATATCATTAAAAAAGCTGTCTCTCCCACCCCAATCACTCACTGGGATTATCTATTTTTTTATAGCAGAAATCTATGTCTCATTTTCGCACGAAGAGGAAAGATCCTCTTGCAGCGACGGTAGAGGATTACTTGATTAAGAGGAGAAATCCTTGGTTTCGAGAAAGTATTTTTTGGCCTCTACTTGAAACTTTTTGATTTTTCCTTTCATTTTATCTATTTCTGAAATCCATTATTACCTGTGCAGCGGACTCGCACCGGGCATGGTATTCTTCAGCTCAAAATTATTTAAAAGAATCAAGAAGAGAGTTTTCCCGGTTAACGGTACCGAGGTTCGAATTAGAACTTGATAATGCGTTCCCGGATATACACTCAAAGAAAGCTGTTATGAAGATTTCTTCTTCTGTTGTTACACTTGTATCTTACTCTGGTATTCAAATCAATTCTCCAATTCAATACTCATGTTATTATTTTGGTATTGGTTTATTCTATCAATCAATATTCGTGTTATTATTTTGGTATTTCAATACAGGTGATCTGACGTTGAATCAATGTTCTGGAGTGATCATTGAAAATGATGGTAATAATGGTTATATTATTTTGACATCCGCCAAACTCATTCGCCGTCCTAATCCAGAACAAGAGAGGAAGAAAGATGTTTTGGCTAATAATCTTAAGGTTGTGGGCACACTTTAAACCTTTCTTCTGCCTTTAAATTGTTTTGTATGCCTAATCCTTAGACCACTGAATCTTGAGATTTTTAGACATAATTTTCTTTGACATGCAATTACTCATATTTTTATCCGCAAAAATAAATCATAATAACTTGATGATAATCACATTCGAGTTTAATTCTTCTTTGTAGGTTTTCATAGGCATGTGTGATGGTGGATCCCACATGGGGACTTTATGTGCATTCGACTTTCATTATAACTTAGCCTGGATAAAGTTTCGTTCCAATTCATCCCACCCAACTGCAAAGTTAACAGATTTGAATGATTTTATGAATGTTAATCCATCCAAGAAGAAGAACAGTGATTTTATAAATCTTAATCCATCCAAGAAGAAGAACAAGAAGTCTTCGTTTCATCTGGTTCCACGTTCCAATAACATTGTTCCGGGTGATTCCATAATTTCCGTGGGACGTTATTTTATACCTCCATACGAACTCATGAGTGCCCCTGGCAAATTCATGTTAGTTTGATAGACATACTTGTTCTCTTTGTAGCTTAAAATATCTCATCTTTGGATAATTTGGCTTCGTTTCCTTGTTATTAAATCTTGTTTGTTCCTTTCCAGTCTTGCCCGCTGCAATCTTGACTGTAAGGAGCTTTTCATGGGGACATGCAATATCACAAAAGTAATTTCTATTCTATCCGCCACATTCTTCACATAGTTCCCTTGTTATTAAATCTTGACTTTGATTGTTCATTCATCCCCATCCCTTTGTTGTCTTAGTCTTTCTCACTTTGATAGCTTATCCCTTGTATCTTCATTTGCTTTTGTTGTAGTGCGGTGAGGGTGGTGTCATAATTAATATATCCGGACAAGTTGTTGGCATCACAATCTACTTCGAAAACGGTTTTCCTACGCCCTTCCTGCCAATAAACATAGCTCTCCGGTGCTGGGAGAATTACAAAACATATGGGTATTCGTTCACGTTTTTTAGTTTCAGTTCTTTAGTCGGTGCAATTTTTTGTTATAAGAATGTAACACATAGATGCTTATTTTCACAATCAAACTCTTATACTGGCATCAAGTATTTGTCATGCTTACCTGTCTTTAGAAATTTTAAACATATTCATTGAATTTCATTTTTATCAGTGTCGTCCATCATTTTCTCCCTCCATATTTACTTTTTCTTACCCCTTTCTCCGTTTCAGTTTGGGTTGACATTTTTGGACGAGTCCATTATAGATATTATGTCTTATTTTGAAATGAAAGTAAACATACAAGTCGAGTGCTGACCAGCTTTTAGCTTTTGACATCTTATGTGAATTTTGTTTCATGATCTAATGAATAACTCTTCACAACAGGGAACCCCGACGACCTTCTCTTATGGGATTTGAGGCCACAAACCTTTATGCAACTTATTTATACCTCATAGAGAAAATTATTCAAAAGTTTCCGAGTATTTGCAACGGGGTTGTGATTGAGAAGGTATACCATACTAGTACTGTTTAGGAATATTAATGATGTTTATTGCTTTTAATGCATTGGTTTAGTATTTTGTGTGATTGATGGGGAAAATGTCCTCCTTTAGCTGCTTAAAAAAACATTTTGTTTTTATGTTTGTTCTGAATTTGCTTGAAAAAACATTACAAGTTTTATTTTTTATTGAATATTTGTCTCAATTGTGAGTAGGTAAGTTCAGGCTCTTCTGCTGATTTTGCTGGGCTACAGTCTAACGATGTAATAGTTCGGTGTGGCAGAAAAACAGTTCACAGTTTCTTGGAGGTATATCATCTATTTTTATGATTATCAATGATATTCTCGAGATATTATTTTTCTATATGTTGTATTGAGATTAACGATTTGGATAGAAACATGGTCTTAGATAGAACATTATGGCGGAAGTTGATCCATGTAGCCGACCCCTTACTGCTTTTCTGGGACACTCCCAAAAAGCAAGAATTGACCACCCTCTGCTGGGTGGTCCTTGTAACTCTTTATGTTTTGTTTTAAGTTTGTATTAATTGGTATTTCCTCTTTATCATATATATAGACTTGACCAAAATGCATGCATAGGTATCACATCTCTTGAGTTGTTGGGATCATAGAGAGCTATCACATCTTTTGAGTTGTTGGGATCATAGAGAGATGTTGTTGGGATCACATCTTAACAGGATCATAGAGTGAGCTATACCTCATTAGCTCGATTCCTCATAAAGAGTTAGGTGCAATACCCATAAAGCATGTCACCCTAGGGATTAATTAAACTCATTCATATAAAAATGAGTCAGGGAGAGAACTCTTGTAACAGAGCATCTAATATCTTCCCTTCATTTGCTTAAGCATCATAAATTTGTCCCAATTTTCGGAATCAGATTTAGGTGTTCACAAGTACCTGGAACTTCCCCTCCCTTTACTGGTCCTTCTGGTTTGTCATTTTCTCTGGTTGATCTGTTGGATTGGTTTCTAGTTTTCTTTGGTAGAAATTCATTTGCTGTGTTTTTTTTTCTTCCAGTTTTTGGACATATTTTTGGAAACGAAGGTTGGAGATGAATTGCCATTATCGGTTGTCCGTGTTGATGAAAATGACCTCATACATGTCAATATGGTGGTCAATGAAGTTGCTGTCGAGAATATTAATCGGTAAATATTGTCTCCATAAAATATTGTATTTTAATAATTTAAAATAATATTTTTCTATTGGTACTTATGTTATTTGTTTTACTTTAATAGTTGGCCACAGAACCTGTCAAGCAGATGACATAGTCGGTTGGGATTTCGAGCTTGAAAATAAATAGCAGATGGTTGGGGATGTTGTGATTTTGAGCTGATGAGTTCAAAAATACATTGTTGTATATATTATCTGATTCTGATACTAGATATGCAACTTTTTTTACATTTAAAATATTATTTTCTTGTAATGACTGCACTTTCAATTCCATTTTTATTTTGTTTGGTATACAGTTTGAATTTATTATATCTCATTAAAACTAACGATAGTATACAGTATATACATCTAATCAAAGGTTTTATAAATTGTAAATTTGCATACCATATAGAATTAAATTTGCATATAGAATTGGATGTATAAATATTAGTAACAAACCTAAATTAAACATATATGCTTCTATAAATTTAACCCAATAAAACTTAAATACATAATATATGTTAACTCTAGAACCTAAATACAAAATAGCATAATATTTTTCAGCTATACTTAAATACCATCTGAATGTGATGATAGTTCCCTTATATCTAAATTTAAACAAACTTAAACTTTTCATAGTAGTGTGGGTTTTCTTTCTTCTGTTTCATGCACATTCGGGTTTTCTTTCTTCTGTTTTGTGCACATTCAAACTGGGGACTTAATAAATCATATGAATCATACTATTCAAAATGTTAAATGTGTTAAGAAATTTCGGTGTGCTCATTCTTCTGTTTCATGCACATTCAAATTGGGGACTTAATACACCATATGAATCATACTATTCAAAATGTTGAATGTGTTGGAAATTTCGGTGTGCTCATGTACTTGGTATGAAATCACCAACACATCCAATTTCAATATGCATGATTAATGTACTGAATTCACTACATATTTGAAACAAATTTAAATTTGTCTAGTAAAATAAAACCAAACTACTAAAGCGATAAAACTTGTTGACGAGGAAAGCTATCCATATCTGACACTGATATTCCCGCTGTGCAAATATTATCATCTCCCTTTTGCTAGATGTCTTGCGAATTGGTCTAACCTATCGGGGCATGCCACATAATTGTCTTCGATGTAGGCATAAATGACATCCCGACCAAACGAAACTATTCTTCCCCGCCCAATAGAATCTTGCCGAAGGTGCATTTTCAGTAGGCTTTGCATTAAAGTGGAATTAATGTACTATGTCAAGGTTAACAACTTCGTTTCGAGTTGCAAGAATACTGCAACCCCGTGCATTAAACCAAATATCTAGGTTCCAGCTCGGTATAATATTGCTCATGCATGAAGCTTCTGAACCTGTGTATATCATACGACACAAAATATGAACCAATGTTAGCGATCTGTCTTTTCTTTCTAGAGTGTGATCTTCCTAAAGGCATCTGAAACAATATGCAAACAATAGAATTTGGATATGAAGCTTCTTGAATGATGTTCTCTAGTGGTTCTAGGGTTTTTTTTCTTTTCAAATAAGAGAAGTGAAACGAGTGAGAAAAAAATGAATGGGGGGATTTAAATTCAAGGGTTAATACTTGTTTTTGCCCATGCCAAATTGGCGATTTTTGTAAAATCCCCCTTGTTGGTCCTTTTGGAATTACTGCATTATGCAAAAAACATTGAAGTATTCAAGTTGGTTAAGGCAGAAGAAACACATGTGGGACATAATGTTCCAGTATGTTTTTGCACAACATATGGTCTTTGACAACAAACAAATGTTGTTGGAGTTTTGGAGAAACACATGTCGAACACTATGTTCCAATATGTGTAACATCTGGTCTTCGACAACATACTGATATTGTTGCATGCTTCATAGATAAGGGACGATGTTCCACCATGTGTGCCACATATGGCCCATTGTGGTTGCATTTTTGATTAAAAAACCTGGTTGGGATTAAATCAGTTTTGTTGCTAGTGTTTGGCAATGCATTTAGAAGATTTGTTTGATAAGCGTTGAAGATCAAATCAATTTAAACTGTGATTTAAATTTGAATTAAAAACAAATCAGATCTTTTTGGAGCAAATAAAATCCAACAGATTCTACTATAATTCTGGACAAAATCAAATCAAATATCCAAAGAGAAAAAACCCTGAATTGCATTGCTATTTAAGGAAACTCAAACCTCATCATTGAGGGCATGTGATTGTACCTGATCAGGAGGATCATCGATGGTCCAAGTTGCTGCTGCGGTTGGAGAAAGGTGGGGGGTACCTGCAAGATACTCCGATGCCAAAGTGAGAAAAGGTGAGACGAGAAAGCAAGTAGGAAAGTTGAGAGTGAATGAATGAATACCTGACCCTCTCGAATGAGAGGATATTTATAACCCCCAATGTTGAGCCGAGATCCAGTTAGTGGGTCGTTTAACCAAGTCCACTAAGGGACTGCCGGGGCTATGTGTGTAAGGATTCAAGTATGTGGCTCCTCCCTAGTTTGCCGCTATGAGAAGTAAGGGAAGGTTGACCCGTTATTCTCGGAGGGTATGGCGACGGTTAAGTAACCATTGGCCACGTTGCCCTAACACGCACGTGGGGACTTCCCTAGGGATTATGGGCAGATGGGCCTTCGGGTCCTTATGCCCATTGGATTGGGCCTAAATAACAGTGGGCCAGATGTTGGGTCGATCCATGACGGGAGCCCCCAAGTTATTGTTCTCGAAGAGAGCGATGACTTTGAATCGATTTGCCCGTCCATCGGGGACCCTCCCGATGTGATCTTCCCGTTGGGGAAAAAGGTTGGCCTATGGCGTGGTTCATGGTCGAGTTATATTGCTTGAGCATATCTCTGCGGAAATGAATTCTCCTTTGCTTCTAACGGACATGGCGTATGTTGGGGAACTGAACGTGAACGAGGTGTTATAATGCGTGGCTCATTTATACATCAGCCTAGGGGTGACGTGTTATCCTCCAGACCACGTGTCCCATTTGGGTAGGTGTGTGAGGCTCCATAAGGTGTGACCCTTCACATGCTTAGGGAAGTTTGGTTATAAAAGGAGATTTAGGGTTTCATTTGGCTTATCCTTCATCCAATCCATCGATTTGAATCTTAGAATTCTCTGCGCGAGGCTCCAAGAATCTTCAAAGCATTTTCAAAGATGTCCACTGATCTGACCAATGCATCTAAGCATCCTTCAAATTCTTCGTGCTTTTTCTTCAGATTTGGATTTTGGGATGAACATGTCGGGGAGATCTATGCGCGTCGAGGGGACGATCATGAATCTCTCGCGGAGATATATGAATACCGCGGAGATAGTCATGAATCTACCGAGGGAAAGTATGAATGTTGTAGGCATTGCCATAAATGTCTTAGGGGGCATATGAACACCGCAGGGATTTTTGTGCTTATCCTGGGGAGACATATGAACTTCGTGGGGAATTTCATGAGTGTCTCGAAGAATTGTAAGAACATTTCGGGTCTAGGTGTAAGCTTATCAAGGAAACGTACGAGTCGCTTAGGGGTATAAATGGGTTCCATGAGGAATGCAATTCTTGAGATGGATATTTACACGGGAAATCTGATAGATTCCATGGGCTAAAGGGTTGAGTCGCGGGAAATCCCGTGAGGCGTTTGTTACGCCGAGCATCTCGCCTTTTCACTTGAATTGCGGTGGAAGGGTGGATTTGATAACGTTGAATTCACTTTTTTTTCGCTGTTTTTCAGGTACCGGGGCCTAACCAATCGAGGATACACACGGAGAAGGTACGAGCAATCGTCGGCGCATTCGTCGTGCTGCAGATTTCTCGTGGATTGCGCCCGAACTGCGAGACTTCAAATCTGATTTTGCTACCGACCCCTCTCCGGCCTTTAACGTGATCGAGGATTTGGACGGAGGTATGGAACCTTCATGGGCAGTTCAGATCCCCGGTGAGACTAGAAGGATATGCTCGACCTACCCATCGACGCGGTTTCCCATGTACGAGTTTTCCTTTCGAGAGGTGGGGATGCGTATGCCCTTTATAAGCTTCCAGTCTGGGGTCTTCACATGGCTAGACTTGGCCCCCTCACAGATTCATCCTAATGCCCTTGCCTTCATGAGGGTCTTTGAACTTGTTTGTCGGTATCTTGACATTGGGGTCACCCTTCCCCTCTTCTTCCGGATTTTCCATCTCCAGCGGCAGATGGTCAAAGATTTGTGCGCCTAGGTGTCATTAAAATAGTCTGGGAAGCTGTTTTAACCACATCTGGAGTCTGTCCAGGATTTCAAGAAGCGTTTCTATGTTGTGAAACCCCTCACCAGGGAGGCTGTGGACACACTCTTCATTAGGTCAGTGGAGGTCGACGAGCAGGGCAAAAAGGTCGAAATGTTGAAGGCACGATTCTCGTTGGAGTGGGAGAAAAAACACTACAACCATGGAGCTAATTTCTACTTCATAAGGCATGAGAAATTAGACATGCAAGATCAACTCTCGTACGAGAAGCTGGCGAATTATGTTAAAAGTTTTCGCCCGACCATCTGTATGGATCGGGAGGGAAATATCCTCCTGGATGATCGCGGGGAGATTGAAATTTCATGTCGTTATATTAACACTAAGGCCTTGCTCGACTGTCCGTCGGATAGGGACGCGATGGAACTCCTAGGTAATTTCCCCGCGGACCTTCGGCAGACACCATTACTCTGATTGCACTTCTGTTTTCTAACTTGTCTTTTTGTTTGCAGCTCGAATGAAGGCTTTAGAGAAGCACATGTTGAAGTTGAGGCAAAAAGTTGCTCGTGGTCCAACCAATGATCGTGTCGCCGAATTACAGGAGCAAGCGAGGAATGACGACCAAGAGGCCGAATCCACTCCTTCCCCCGTGTCTTCTCCCGAGCAGTCCCTAAAGAGAAGGCGTGGGGAGTGTTCGAAGCAAGCTGTTCCGGGGACGTCGGTTACTGCCGGAGAGATCTTCGTGTTGCCCCCTTGCTATGGCAATCAAATTTTTTTTATAGTGTGAACTCCTTGGGGGTGCACAAAACCGAGAGGGAGGCCATCCTCTTGACCGACAGGAAGACTCGGAAGCAAGACCTCAACACCGATTTTACTGCTGTTATGAGGGTGCTCAAGACTATGTTGACATTGAACGATAATGTCGCCTCCTCCAAAGTTACTCTTGACCAGGCTCATGCCAGTATATATGAATTGGAGGAAAAATGGTTCACAGTTTCTTGGAGGTATATCATTTATTTGTATATGTTTACGAATGTTATTCTTAAGAGATTATTTTTCTATATGTTCTATTATAATTTATATCTAGATCAAGTGGATTGGGATATTTTTAAAGACAGAAATTTAGGCATTCCATTAAATTTTTTGGACTTTCAGTTTTTTCCTTTGAATTTCTTATGCAAATTAAAGTGACTTTATTGCTTCAATGATTTTTGAAATCTGGTTTTTTTACTGGGTTCAATTATCAATGATTGTTTAAGGCACTTGTTCGTCTATATTGTTTGTTGTACACTTGATTATGATCCATATTTCATGTTTATTTGATTATTATACTTAAGCAAGTTCTCGCTTGTGAGTGTGTTGTGTTTTCTCTTAAGTCTATTCTACATTGATGTTGTGAATTCTTGTTTTTAAACAAAATCTCATATGACACTCCCATAAAGCTATGTTTTGTTTAAGTTTGTATTAATTGGTATTTGCTCTTTATTATATATAATTGACCAAAATACACATAGCTATCACATCATTTGAGTTGTTGGGATCATAATCCTCATATCTCATCCTACACAAGAGTTAGGAGCAATGCCCTTAAAGCATGTCATCCTGTATATGTTTTTGTCCATATGTGCTTTGAGTATAAGCAATATGATTTTGTTGACTATTTTATTCTCCCTTGTTTCGTTTTTGAACCTAGTTTGGAATACAAAGGTGGAGATGAATTTCTCTTATCATTGCCGTGTTGATCAAAATGATCTCATACATTTGAGGACCGTGGTTAATGAAGTTTGTTGAAAACTTTAATGCAAGTATAGTGTCAATACACTATTGTATCTTAATTAGTATCAAATGATATTTTCTATTGGTACTTAAATATTATTTGTTTTTCTTTAATAGGCCATGGAACTACTAAGTTTTGGCAAAAGTTTAATCGGTGAGTATTGTTTCAATACCATTTTGTATCTTTGATTAATTTTAATATTTTCTATCGCCATGATGTTATTTGTTTTTGCTTCAATCGTTACGGAATTTCAAGCTAGGATGGTCGGGTAGAGATTAGAGTTTGGATTTTTCAACGTGGAGGGAGGATTTATCGTGGTTTTTGTTTGAGAATTTGATGTATTATGTGATGGATATAAAGTTACTATATGCTATGGTAAGGTTGTTTGTTGCGGTCTCCTAGTCATTCCATTGTCTCATATTATTTGTCGCAATTGATTATTTTATATAGATTAAAAAATATTAATATCAATATTCTTCTTTTAAATTAATTTGTTTTCTTTATAATTATAGATGAATAATGAATGTTATTGATTTCATATTTATTCATGATTGTTAACCACATTGATTGTCAAACTGTATTGACCAACTTTGATCACAACGTTAACCACATTTATTTACTGTTAAATGATTTCACATATTTACTCAACTTGGTTTATTGACCATTTTTTGAAGTGTATTGACCAACTTGTGTGAAACTATTAACCAACTGTATAATAAATAATGTTATATACTTGTAGTTATGTATGGGAGTATATTAACCAAGTTATACACAATATTAACCAATTTTCTGTACAATATTGTTTACAGTGATTTCTAGTAAACAATCGCTAGTTCTCTAATTATTGGTTACTTGCAGGATCGACTAGATTGATCCTAGGACACATGTGTCATAATTCAATTTCGTATTCATATTCATTATTTTCACAAGTTTCTGTTGTATCTTTTAATATAGAATGTAAGACTCTTAAATCTCTCTAAATCTGTCTAAGGAAATGTATTGACTGAATGCATTAAGAAAGCTTCGATTTAAACTTAAAATTTGACAATTGAATGCAAGAACAAAGGTTTCTGAAAATGTAAAGTGTTTAAATGAAAGAACAAGACAATAAAGTAAAGTTTCCGTAAAAGATAAACTGTATACAACGAAATGCAGAGGGAAACAAAAGGATTCAAGAATAAAGATACTGGAAAGGCAAGAGGAATGTAAAAGAACTTGAATTTAAATTATGAAAAGACATGATGGTCAATACGTACATGTTATCTTCCACTCGTTTTCCTATATCACGGTAGTGTGAGTATTTGAGATTTTTTAGTACACAAGTGAACACAGAAATTCTAACATAAAAACACCTATTTATAGCATTTCGACCCTAACAGTCTTGCTTTATAACTATGCCACGTTCGAAGCATGCATGCCTCTTTCATTTACTGGCCTCCACGCGTCCTCTACAAGTGGCGCCTTTATTTGAAATTCGAATCTTACGCCAGCGAAGTATTTTCCTGTCTCTTTCGATTTGAATCATAAGTAATTCCCTTGGACCACTTCAGCCCTTGCACAAAAAGCTCTTTATATTTAAACATGGAGATGCCAGATCGAAAACCCACCAATTTTACTTGAAATCGAAGAGCTTTTTAGAGTAATGGTTCTATTTCTTTAACCAATCATTCTTTAATCCAATATTCATTACTGATGCCAATTTGTCTTAACTTTTTAAACTTTTATCTGAAATATCTCTTTGACATCAAAATATCCCCTTATTCGAAATTGTCAGCTAACAAATTGCCCCTCAAGAACGTGTATTTCGACAAATATGAAGAAATACTCGTTTTTGAACTTATGCAATTTCGAGGATATCAACCTCATGATGACTACACTGTACACAATGTCATAATTATCAGCCAACTTTCTGCAAAACGTCCAATCACCATGCCTAAACGTGCAAGCATAGCAGTTATAGCTAATAATTAGCAGAAAAAACGTCACTTCCCTAGGAACTTCAAAAATCCCCCTTTTTTCTTTCCAATGAGAAAGCTACACGTATTCAACCTTTTCCCAAAGGTCAAAAAATTTTAAAACAGCTAAAGAGTTCTATAAAAGCACTTCATCTTCTAGAATCCAAACTTTTTCCAAACCCTTTCAATCTTCAAGCAAACCCATTTTTCTCATTTCCAGAACAACCTTTGATCTCCCAAAATGTCTTCTACTCCTTCAGCGCCATCTCCTTCATCCAAGAAATCTGGAAAATCCAAGCATGCTCCTTCCTCTAGTCACAAACCAGTAAGCAAGATCATCAACCTCGATAATCAGGAGTTCATAACAACTCCCAAACTCTCTTAAGAACAAAAAGCTATTTATGCTTCCCAGGTAATTATTCCTACCACTGTTCTTGATAAAACCCTAGGGGTTATGGGTCCTTTAATCTCTACTGAACGTCTGGAAAAGACAAAGGGATTTTTCCCGTTTATTCTGAAACCAGACCCATTGTTAACAACTCTGCCCCTTTAAAATCTAAAGAAGATGAATCGGTGGTTAAAATTTCAAAAACCCTAAAGGAAAAACCCTATGAAACAGAAACGTCAAAACCCATGAGGGAAGCCTTCAATATGGACTATGTTGGAATTTTAAACCCTTTCGTTCGTGTCCTTCATCAGACCAGCTGTATCAAGATTGGTTATCTAAGGTCGAAAATAAAAAAATCCCAGGAATGGGAGAGCCTAGGCATTTTGAATCTTATTCGAATGTCAAAACTAGGATTTAGCTATAGCCAACCTTTCTTGTTAGCTTCTTTGTATTTTTGGGATAGTGCCTATAACACTTTTCACCTTCCCTGTGGGATGTTAACACCTACCTACTTTGACATTGCTGCTATCACCGGACTTTCCCCTATTGGGGAAACATTTGATCCAAATGAGGATGCAGATAACCTCATAGATTTTGATGTCAAGAATGCCAGCTTTTCGAAATACATCAATCTTTACCACTCTGCTGAGGAGGAAGTCTCCGATATTGAACACATAGCTTTCCTAGCTTTGTGGTTATCAAAATATGTCTTCTGCAACAAGTCCCTACAAGTTGCTAGCAGATTCATTACCCTTGCGAATCAGCTTCACCACGGTCGAAGGGTGTGCATCAGTGAACTATTGCTAGCAAGTCTATACGAAAGTATAGGTGCTGCAGTTTCAAAACTGAAAACTTACGAAGCTGCCACTAATCTACTTCTTGTTGGCCCCTTTTGGCTACTTCAACTTTGGTTGAATGCTACATTTGAACCATCTCTTTCGACTTATGGGGTAATCAATGAAAAGCATCCTGATGTTGTAAATCGAAGCATTGAGGGTACTAGGCTGTTGAAACTAACCCCAAATGACGAAAGAGAAAACTTCAGAACGTGTTTCGTCAATTATATGATGATTTTCTCCAAAAGGCATAGGTTCGATCCTTCAATGGCCCCTTTTGCCACTCGAAGCTGTGGTCCAACTTGGTTCACTATGCCCCTCGAGATAGCTATAGAGGAAGAAGTAATTAGGGATATCTGGTGTACCTTTTTGAACCCCAGACTTATAATCTCTAGGATTACACCTGTGAAAAGTCAAGTGTGCATCCTTGCTTACCAGCCTAATTTCGTAGCCCGTCAATTCGGACTATGCCAAATTTTGCCTGAGCCTCTCTTTAATAAGAAAAGGGAGATATGTATAGCAGGAGTACATTACTCTTTCAAGGAAGTTGAGACTCGAAAACAACGCTATGCTGGTTTCGCTGACTTTTCATTGATCTTTTTTAATCCCTCTTTTTACATGATGAAAGACTTTTATAATTGGTGGACGGCTTATTATTCGAATAATATGTTCAGCACCCTCCAAATCCAACAACATTTGACGATAGCTTTTCCCTTGTGCGAGAGCATGTCAAAAAAGGTAGATTTACTCATGTCAAAGAAATTCGAGCGTTCCAAAAATATTTCGAAACTGTCTATAATCCCATGAACCTACATCGAACTATTTTCGAAGCAGCACAAACTTTGGAGGAAAAATTTAAAAACCACTTTAAAAAATTCGATTTCCTCCTTTTGTAAAACCTAAAGATAGGTATAGGTGGGCTTTTAAACATCAACCACCAAGGTTTCATAACCTACCTACTTCAGAGTTGGCTCTGGCCTTTTTTCCCCCATATCCTTGGTGGTTTGTTTGTGGGAACACTTTTCATAGATATGAAAATGATGCCAAAAAACCTGACCAAAGGGTAGTGTGGGCTAAGTGTGATTTAGACAATTTCAGGGGGCACCTTCGCTATAACTTGTCAGCAATGTCTCTTACGTCTCAAAACCGCGAAGGTGCGGAACTGAAATTTTTTGAAATTCCTTTATCCCTTTTTATTTTTCGTTTTAACCTTGACTATTTCACATTCCTTTCAGCTGTTGATCTGAAAATGTTGAAGAAGGGAAAAGTTGTCCCTAAAACAAGCTCAACTTCTACTTCGAAGCCACCAATGGCCACAACTGAACATCCTCCACCTGAGCAAGAAAATGACTCCCCAAAAAAGAAAAAGACAAAAAGGTAATACTTTATTCACTCTTTTTTCCTTCTCGAAGTTATTCTTCTAATTGACTAATTATTTCTTTTCGCTTGTTCAGATGAGTGGATTACCTCCCAAGTCTCCTAAGAAGCGAAGACGCGACGGTGATCATTCTGATAATGAATCAGAAAAGAGTGAAGATGTTTCTCCACTCAAACTAAAGAAAAAGAAGAAAGCCAAGAAATCTGGCGAAGGTTCCCAACCTACCAGTCTATCTGGTAGCGAAATAAATGCAACTGCTCTCAAACTGAAATCTAAAGTACCTTCGAAGTCTCAGTCTTCAAAAAATGTGATTTTGTAGCGTATTTGCAGCAACGCATCTTCTGACGAATAAAAGGTAAACTCACTTAATATTTTCGAAATTATGCCTATGTGAATCTTCTCTATGCTAACCATTCATTCATATGCAGAGTGTCCCTTTCGTTCCCTCTAATCTCCATGTCCCTTAGGGCCAAACTTCAAAACCTGCCACTTCTTCTCCACCAGAGGGCTTTAACGAGGTTGCCCTAAACAAGGGCTCATCTACTGCTGCAACTCCTGGAGGGACTACCGAAGTCCTAGATCAATAAGAAACTTCGCCTCCTTCGAAAGAAGTCCTTGTAGCTGGCGAACCACATGTAGTGCCTGAAACTCTTGTGATCGAAATTCCTATTGACTCTTCTTCCAGAAGGGTTCACTTTGCTAATCAATCAGAGGAGGAAAGTGAAGCGCATACTGTGAGCCATTACTTTGCAGAAGGTGGAGATGACAAAGTGATGCAGGAGAAAGTAGAGATTCCCGTCCCTGCTGGGGCCTGCTCAACAAAAAACCAAGATCCCCCATCTTTGACTGAAGAGCAGAAAGAAGAATTGAAAAGAAGTAATCCCCTGAAGTATATAAAACTGATGCTAGCACAACGGGATTCTTCTTCTGGCAGAAATCAATCTGAGGGTTCGAGCCAAACTAAAGATAATGCTCCTCTTATTTCTGTTGACCAACTTCTTCAACAAGTAAACAAAACTATCCTTGAGGCTGACATTTTTAATCTTATGAAAGAAGATGTCACAACCTATTATTCTATGAAGAAGTTGCTCAGTCATATCGATCTCAGCATCTGTCCCTCTGAAGTGAGCGAAACTATATATGATCTGTAAATTTTGCTCAATGAAGTTACCAATGAATATAACAGGGCAAACCACATCGATGCCAAGATTCAAACCAAGCAGGAGGCTTTATCTGACGCTTATGACCAAACTTCAAAGCTTTCTGAAGAAGCAGAAGCGTTAGAGCGAATCCAGATCCAAACTAAAGATCAACATGATGTTCTAGTTCGATCAATCTTATTCTGGGAGTCTCAAATTGAAGAGCTTAAAAAGAAGATTGAGGGTGCTCGAAATGAGCAAGCAGCTCTGGAGACTGTTGATGACAAAGAGCTTGCAACTCTTGTTACACAGAGTCTTCAGCAAATGGAGGTGGCTAAACGAATTAACGAGGAGATTAAAGGGCTCGAACGTGTCAGAAATGCTAACCAATGCAAGATTAATTTATGCAAGAGCAATTTTGCTAAGTTGAAATGAAATGCTCCTTTCTAATTTTTCTTCGAATGTACTCTTTTAGTGCCCTTTGTTGTTCGAACAAAGCCATCTTGGCAGTTATTTAGTACGGTACTACTTTAGCTTTTATTATTTGTTTTACTTCTATTATTCTGTAGTAATTCGAACCTCTTGCAAGCATGGTTTATACTTTTTTTAAGCATTTCCCATTTACCTTCAAAATCCTTCTATCTTCAGCTAATTCCTCTATTTTATAAGCATTATTTGAAAAAGCTTTCAAGACACGAAAGGGCCCCTCCCAATGGGGTGACCATTTGCCTAAAGATTTGTTCTTCTTATCCATAGGTAATATAACTTTCCAAACCAAATCATTAGTTGAAAACAAATTACTTTTAACTCTTTTTATCTTCTCAAAACTTCTAAAGCATGTAGCCTGACTTCGTCTATGTCTACTAATTCATTCATCATCCTCTCCCAATATTGGTCAGCAGGGATCTCATTTTGTTTTTGGATTCTAACAGACTGTAAATGTATTTCGATTGGTAACACTGCATCATGTCCAAATGTGAGTCAAAATGGGGTAGTATTTGTTGCTTCTTTAGGAGACGTTCGACATGCCCATAAAGCTTGGTCCAGAGTTTTATGCCAATTCTTTGGCTTTCGCCCCACATGTTTCTTTATCAACCCTATTATTACTTTATTGGCCGCTTCTACTTGACCATTTGCTTGAGCATAGTAGGGTGTTGACATAAGCAACTTAAAACCTATCTCTTGCGCAAATTCTTGCATCTTTCATCCTGTGAAAACTGAACCTTGGTCTGTTATAATACTTTCTGGTATCCCAAACCTGTAAATTATTTGTTTTTGGATAAATTCTATGATAGCCTCTTGATCAACATTTACTAAAGGAATTGCTTCAACCAACTTTGTAAAATAATCTATACCCACAAGGATATATTTTTGTCCTTTGGATGATGTTGGTCGAATTTCACCAATTAAATCTAATGCCCATCCTCTAAAAGGCCAAGGCTTAACAATTGAATGTAGCTCACTTGCAGGAGCATGTTGAATGCCTGCATGAACTTGACATTCCTCACATCCTTTAACAAATTCTATGCAATCCTTGAGCATAGTGGGCCAATACATGCCATATCGAAACAACAACCATTTTATTTTGTGACCTGCTTGATGTGCCCCACATGCCCCACTATGCACACTAGATAATGCTAAATATGCTTCATTTTCTCCTAAACATTTGAGTAAGATTCCTTCTGGGGTTTTCTTGAATAGTTCATTTCCCATTAGTACATAAGACAATGCTCTATATTTGATCTTTTTCTCTGTATTTATTGAAGGTTCCTTCAGGTAATTTATTATTGGACGTCGCCAATCTGTATATGCCAAAGCATCTATACTTAGCACTTTGAATTCTCTTTGATTGGCATAGCCAAGTTTCGAATTTTCCAGGTCTAATGGTGACAATTTGGTAGCCATTATTCTCCCTCTTGCTTCAATGAGGTATTGGAGCTTTTCTTGGGATATCTTATATTCGGAGGCTATTTGAGCCAAGCCATCTGCCTCTTGATTACTAACTCTGGGAATATGTTTAATGTCCACATATTCGAATATCTTGAGTAATCTATTAGCAATAACAAAGTACATGATCAGATTTTCCTTTATACACTTGTATTCGTTTGTTATTTGTTTAATGACCAATTCTGAGTCTCCTCTAATTTTGACTCTAGTTTCCCCCAATTCCAACAAAGCTTCAAGTCCAGCAGTCAATGCTTCATACTCAGCTTCGTTATTCGAACAGGGAGGGCCTTCTAATCTGTACTTGAATTTTGTTAGAATTCCTTCAGGAGAAATTATAAGAACCCCAAGTCCACTTCCTTCTTTGTGCGTTGAGCCATCAAAGAATAACTTCTATGGTTGCACCTCAACATAATTTAATGCGAAGTCTTCACTCATAGAGTGATCCACTATGAAGTCTGAAACTATTTGACCTTTCATGGCCTTTAAAGGCTTGAAGGCTAAATTGTATTCAGTGAGCGCTAAGGCCCATTTTCCAATTCTACTGTGCATGATTGGCTTTGAAAGCATGCGTTTAATGACATAAAATGAGATGAAACATAAACATCAACTGGTTTAATATAATACTTAAGTTTTGTACAAGAAAAATACAAACAGAGACATAGTTTCTCTATACTACTATATCTAGTTTCTGCTTTATTTAAGACCCTACTAAGATAATAGACGACTCTTTCGAAGCCATCATTGTTTTCTTGGGCCAACATACTACCTATAGTTACATTAGAGGCAGATATATACAATCTCATGGGCTTATCCTTAGAGGGCGGTGCAAGTATGGGAGGATGCATCAAATAGGCCTTGATCTTCTCGAACGCCTCTTGATGTTCTACCTTCCATTCGAAATTCCCTTGGTTGAGGCGAAGGAGTGGAGAGAATGCTTGAGTTCGCCCACTCAGCTTAGATATAAATCTTCTTAAAAAGTTGATTTTACCTAAGAGGGATTGCAACTCCTTCTTTGTTGTTGGAGGTTTTGTCTCCACAATAGCCTTCGTCTTGTTCAAGTTAATTTCGATCCCCTTCTTATGGACCACAAAGCCTAGGAAGTCCCCAGCCTGCACAAAAAAGGCACACTTAAGAGGATTCATTTTTAAGCCATGTTTTCTCATTCTTTCGAATGATTGGAAGAGATGATTCAAATGATCCTCATCAGATACAGACTTCACTACTATGTCATCTATATAAATCTGCATAAATGATTCAATGAAATCATGGAAAATGGTATTCATTACTCTCTGATACGTTGCCCCAGCATTTTTTAGTCCAAATGGCATAACTACCCACTCATAGGTGGCTAAGGCTCCTGGACATCTAAAATCAGTTTTGGGAACATCATCTTCAACAATGAAAATCTGGTTATACCCAGAATATGCCTCTAACATACTTAGGTATTCGTAACCAGCAGCAGAATCAATTAACATTTCTGCTATAGGCATGGAATATTCATCTTTAGGTATTGCAGTATTTAAATCCCTAAAATCTATGCAAATTCTTAAAGAACCATTTTTCTTAATAACAGGTACTATGTTAGTAAGCCATTCTACATACCTTGTGGTCCTTATAAACTTGCATCGAAGGAGCCGTTCGATTTTCGCCTTTATTTTCGAGAGGATTGCTGGGGCTAACCTTATAGGCATCTATTTGATGGGATTCTTTCCATCCTTAATTGGAAGCCTATGTTCCACCAGTTCCCTCTTTAAACCAGGCATCTCATCGTAGTCCCACGCGAAGCAATCTCTATTCTGTTTGAGCATTTCGATCACTTTGCTTTTCAGACTGGGACTGAGTTTCGCACTAATGTACGTAACTCTTCTTCCAACGCCATCTCCAATATCAACTTCCTCTAGTGGATCCCGCACCAGCATCTTAGCGCTTGTTGATTCTGGATCCCTTTCGAACCCTAGGGGCTCCTAATCATAAATGGCATCTAGCCTTAGATCTATTGGGTCTGAAGTTTGTCCATCACAGGGTGGAGATGGGTGATTATCCGTAGGACTTGTCATTTATATTTCTTCTTTTGTTTTTTTTCTTTTCATCTGTGGCTTCGACAACCATATTTTTTATTTCGGCTTCGAGAGCCGTTTTTCTTTTGTTCTCAGCCAAATAGGACGAAATCTTTCTGAAATAAGTAGATTCAGTCATAATGATCTTCGTTTCCCCAACCAGTTGGCCGTATGGTCGAAGTCTCTCCAGTTTCTTCAGTCTCCTGTCCGTCCCACATAATCTCCCTATCCCACTGGAAGCCATTAGGACGGAGAGTCAAAGAGTAAAAAGCATTCTCATTAGGCTCAAAGTATTCTTCAGGAGGGTGATATGGCCCTATGTTGGCCATATTTCGATCAAATTTTCTCTTATCCACGTGATTGGTTTCTGCCATGTAGTAACTCTGGTCTGCCTCTATGTTTTCTACGATCCCATCATCTCTCCATAACACTAGCCTCTGGTGCATTGAGGAAGGTACTGCGCCAACGCCATGAATCCACTCTCTACCAAGTAACAAATTGTAATTCGCCTTTGCAGTAATAACCATAAACATAGTTGCCCTTGTAATAGAACCAACTATTAAGTCAACTTGTACCACGCCCAAGGTCTGACCAACTTTTCCTTCGTAATTTGATAGTACCATATTATGAGGTCTGATATCTGAGTCATGCATGTCTATCTTCTTTAACATGAAGCGTGGCATCAGGTTAACAACAGCGCCGCCATCCACCAGAACTTTGTTCACGCCATATTGCTCTCCTTTCGCTCTAATGAACAAGGGTTTTAAGTGATTCTTCATTCCCTTATCTGGTCTTTTGAAGAAGGCATTTTGTTCTTCGACTGCCCCATTATTCATCACATAATAACATACTGGCCTATGTCTGGCCATTTCTACCTCATCAGTTTCCTCACTTGCATAAACTTCTGTCTCTTGATTATATTCACAAGGCAACACTAAAACCACATTGCAGTTTGCATTGAAGAAAGATTCCCCCTCCAACTCGAAATCATCTGTCATCATTTCTTCCTCATTTGCAGCCACCTTTTTCTCCTTATCTTCCCCAGCTTCTTTCTTAGGTGAGAAAAGCCTCTTGGATACTGGGGGTTTGCCCCCAGTCTAGACCACTAATGTTGGTTTGTTGGTGCTTGATTCTCCTATCTCTATGGACTTTGAATCCCTCTCAGCATTTTTGTTTCTTTGGTGTCTGCGCCATTGGGAGCGAGACATAGGGTTCTTCCGTTTGTAATTTTCCAACCTTATTTCCTCTCTTCTGTTTGTATTGAACTACTTTCTGTATGCCATTGCAGTTCTGCCACCCTGATCATAGCTTCGCCACTTTCCTTTCCCCTTGTCAGCCTTCACTTGCAGCCATCTGCCAGTAGGGATTTCTGCAGGTAATTTGAAAGAGACTTTCTTGGCCCCCCTAGGATAAGGACTATCTGGCCTTATTGGCATATATCTGCCACCATTACCAGGATTTGAAGGCATTCTGCCCTGGTAACCCCAGCAAGAAGCAAAAGGGATTCTCTCAAATGTCTTTGCCATTTCTCTGTCATATACAGCTGCACATCTGGGGCATATTAAGCACTCTGTTCCAATTTTGTGGCATCGAACCAGGAATTCGAGCAAACTTTCATCAGCCTTTGGGTAAACTTTGTACAGTTGGTTATCTTGTCTCCAGTTAACCCCTATTCTCTCACGCTGAGCCCTCTCAAACTCTACTACAATTCTTGGGTTACATATGATACTGCACCTTGGGCACAACAACTTATCTTGGTTTCTTTTGTGACAATGAAAGAGATATTCATGCAAGCTTGCGTCTTTCCTAGGTAAATTCTCCCGTCTTTGCTCTCTCTCCCTCTCCAAACAGCGTTCAACTTCTTCCATCTCCGCATTAGGTTGTTCAAGGTCAACCATGTGCACTCCTAAAGTCTGACCATCAGTGATCTGGACCATTTCGAATTTTGCCCTGAGGCCCTCAGTAGCCTTAGTCAATTTTTTGTCAGCAGCAAGTGGGCCATCAGGAGCCTTCATTGCATCACTCAGTATCTTTGCTTTAAGCACCTTTAGGAGGCCCTCAGTAGCCTCTGTTTCGTTCCTGATTAAGATGAAGTCCCCATCTTCTTTGAATTCATTCTCTGACTCAACTTTCTTCTCAGCAATTTCCACCATGTTAATGTCCAGAGGTTCAGCATAATTAGTTTCCGCCGTCAGTAACGGATCAGTGTCAACCTTCATTGGATTCTTTTCTTTGTCTGAAAATTTGAGCCTACCTTCCTTGATTGCACTCTTTATCAGATCCCTGAAAAGAAAGCATTGTGAGGTTTTATGGCCTAAAAAGTTATGATACTTGCAAAAGCCTCTCTTCTTCCTTTGTTCCAATGGAGGAACTTTAAGGTTAGGAGGTACTATTAATTGGCCATCTTTGACAAGCAAATCAAATATTTCATCACACTTAGCTATATCAAACGTGTAAGTTTTCTTAGGGAATTTATCATTCTTTTCATTTTCAACAGGATTTTTTCCATTAGAAGGAATCAGAACTTTGCAAGAATAAGGGGGTGTTTCCTTTAGTTCTGCAAGATCTATTTCGAACTGATCGAATTCATAAGGATCTTGAGAATCATGTAGACTCCCCTCTTCAGCCTCTATATAGGCTATTCTTTCTCTTTGTGATTTTTACAGGCCCTAGCCTTTTCAGCCTTTAATCTTTTGACCTGCCGAACCCTATCTGCTAGTTGGGCCATATCTCTTAGGTACTGTGTATCTAATTTCTTTCGAATGGAATAATCAAGGCCCCCAGCAGCCATTTCGACCAATTCATGTTCAGGGACCATTGTAAAGCACCTAGATTTTAATAAACGGAACCTGTTCAAATAATCATCTATTGGTTCTGTGAATTTTCTCTTAATGCTTGCTAATTCTTTCAAACTTATCTTAGACTGATCCATGTAAAATTGTTCATGGAAATGCCTTTCTAAATAAGGCCAAGTGTCTATAGATCCAGGAGGGAGGGTTGTGAACCAAGTGAAAGCGTTCTTTGTTAGAGAACTTGGAAAATATTTTATCCCAAGATTTTCATTAATTGCTATATCTCCTGCTTCAGTTAAATATCTTGCTATATGTTCCACTGTTGACTCACTCGTATCTCCAGTAAATTTTGTAAACTTAGGAACTTTACAACCCCTGGATAATTCTGATTGCAAGACATAATCTACAATAGGAGATATATAATTTGGTTTCCTGAATCCTGAGTTTAAACCATTCTGGGCCATTATTCTTTCGGTCATAATGGTTAGATTATTTTCTGCCACTAAGTTGCAATTTCTAATCTTATGAACAACTTCATCTACATTTTGGTCCCTATTTACCATCACCATTCGTCTAGGTTGTTCTACTTGTATTTCTTGAACCTCCTGTTGTCTCAATCTTGCCCCTATATTTCTTTCTTCGACCTCTTGTCTAGGGGGTCAAACTTGTTCAATTGTGGGTTCTTCATTTCGAATCACCACTGGATTCTGTCTACATCTTGTAGGCGCATCAGGGGCACCAAAGAAATCTGCTATTCTAGCCATTTGGGATGCATTTTCTTGGTTTGTTCTATTTATATTCTGGATTAGGGGATTAAAGATAGCATTCATCTCACGGGCTAGGACTCCTACCATATCATGATTGCTATCGTCCATTTATTGCCTAAGTACTGTCTGACTATTAGTTGTAAGGGTAGGCATTTGGGCAAAGTTTCCTAGACTTTGGGGATTTGGGCCCAAATGATTCATTCCCGAACCAGACCCTTGGACTGGGGACGAAGTTGACGCATTATATAACCCTTCCATAAACGAAGTTGGCATCCCATATGGAGGATTTCTGGGTCTTAGGGCCTCAAAACCTAGAGGCCTAGTGGGGGTCGAATACTGTTGATTCCCTATGTTTGGCATAGTTTGCATTGATGACATGTTCGATGGCATATCTATTGTAATTACAAGGACCGTATTCGAACTGCCAACGAGGATGGTATTGGATGCATCAATCGAACCAGAAACGATTGTTGCAGCCCCCTGTGGGGGATTTTGTCCCCCATCTTGGTTAGTTGTGTTAACCATTGTTTTGGTACGTTGTCTTCTGGGTATATGTGGATTACTATTCTTTATTTTACTGCTTCTAAGGTTCATATAACGAAATGTACTCCAAACTCAAAAGATTCTAAGAAATTTTCTATTAGATTTAAATACAACAGTTTATTATGACACCGTCCCACTGGGCGTGCCAATTTATTTACAGTGATTTCTAGTAAACAACCGCTAGTCCTCCTATTATTGGTTACTTCCAGGATCGACTATATTGATCCTAGGACACATGTGTCAGAATTCAATTTCGTATTCATATTCATTGTTTTCACAAGTTTCTGTTGTATATTTTAATATAGAATGTAAGACTCTTAAATCTCTCTAAATCTGTCTAAGGAAATGTATTGACTGAATGCATTAAGAAAGCTTCGATTTAAACTTAAAATTTGACAATTGAATGCAAGAACAACGGTTTCTGGAAATGTAAAGGTTTTTGGAAATGTAAAGTGTTTAAATGAAAGAACAAGACAATAATGTAAAGTTTCCGAAAAAGATAAAATGTATACAACGAAATGTAGAGGGAAACAAAAGGATTCAAGAATAAAGATATTTTAAAGGCAAGAGGAGTGTAAAAGAACTTGAATTTAAATTATGAAAAGACATGATGTTCAATACGTACATGTTATCTTCCACTCGTTTCCCTATATCACGGTAGTTTGAGTATTTAAGATTTTTTAGTACACAAGTGAACACACAAATTCTAGCATAAAAACACCTATTTATAGCATTTCGACCCTAACGGTCTTGCTTTATAATTATGCCACGTTCGAAGCATGCATGCCTCTTTTGTTTACCGGCCTCCACGCGTCTTCTACAAATGGCGCCTTTATTTGAAATTCGAATCTTACGCCAGCGAAGTATTTTCCTGTCTCTTTCGATTTGAATCATAAGTAATTCCCTTGGACCACTTCAGCTCTTGCACAAAAAGCTCTTTATATATAAACATGGAGATGCCAGATCGATAACCCACCAATTTTACTCGAAATCGAAGAGCTTTTTAGAGTAATGGTTCTATTTCTTTAACCAATCATTCTTTAATCCAATATTCATTACTGATGCCAATTTGTCTTAATTTTTTAAACTTTTATCTGGAATATCTCTTTGACATCAAAATATCCCCTTATTCAAAATTGCCAGATAACAAGTATTAACCAACCTTTCTATAAATTTATGTTATACATCTAATTGGCATATTTTGTGTAGTTTTTGTGTCATAATGGACAATTAAAACATTTTAACTGATTAAGGAGGTAGTCAAAGGGAAGATGTAGAAGTTGATCACGGTGATGGTGATGATTCACGTTAGATTCCCAAGCCACAACCCAAACACGAATTCCACACATTATAGGTCCAAATACACCAATTTCACATCAGATTTTACCATACAATCACAATCTTATGCATTCCTCTTTATGGGTACTAACCTATTACATCAATTCCTCCTAATTCATCATCGAATCCAAAGTTCAAACCAAAAACCTAACTATTCAAATATAGGAAAATAGAGCACCCATTTCTATTCATACATATTACCCATTACATAAAACCACATACAACCATAATCATGTGAAATCAAACCCTTACTTCTTGTAGATCTAGGTTTAGCCTCTTTCACCTCTTCTCCTCTCTTCTCTTCTCTTGTCCAAAAGAAATGAATCTTTTTTCTATTCTCAACCCTTACTATTTTTCTATTCTTAATGAGCTTAATAACTTAACACCTCCAAATTACTTATGTCACCACTATATAGGCCCAATTAGTTATACCTCTCTAATAACATAATTAACCCAAATAGCACAAATACATCCATAATTAAATAATTAAATAATTATCATACCACCTAATAATTAAATAAACAATTAATTAACAAAACACCAAATAAAATAATTAGTAAAACAACTAATATAAATTGGGATGTTACATCTTTCACATTCACATTTATTTAGAATATTTATCATTCATCTTTCATCTTCAATTTTATTTGTGATATCATTCATCTAAGCTAAATTTAATAAATAAATATTTAGGATATCAAAATAAATCAAAAGAAATTTGAGATATTTATTTAATTTAGATGACACTTTTATTTAAAGGAATAAAAAAATATTTATATTATAATTAAAAGTTGAATGTTATTATAAATAATTATATTTTCAAAATAAAATCCTAAGAAATTTGGGATATTGATTACTTCGGATATGCACATCCGAAATCACATTTTTTTGAAAAATAAAAGGTTCGTTCGGATATGCATATCCGAAGTCTTCTTTTCTTGAAAAAATAAGGGTATTTCGCATGTGCATATCCAAAGTTATATATATTTTTCTAGAGTGTCATCTTCCTAAAGGCATCTGAAACAATATGCAAACAACATATATTAAATTTGGATATGAAGCTTCTTGAATGATGTTCTCTAGTGGTTCTAGGATTTTTTATTTTTTGCAAATGAGAGAAGTGAAATGTGTAACACCCCATTTCCCAATACTAATAATTATAGTAAAATACACGACCTATATCAGAGTAATCCACGAATGGGATGTCACATAATACAAATTCTCATAAATTTTCAAAATACTTTATTCCGTCATTTTTTTTCAAAATAATTATTCAGCAGCGGAAAACAACTTAATTAGCCTCAACAATAATAAAACTCCACAAAATACGTGGTTCAACATAATTCATGAATTTATATACGTTACAATAAAACAAATAAAGAACATAGCAAGTTCCCAAATCCCGTGTTACGTATCAGAGCAAGACTCTCTATATTCAACGAGCACACTAAAGACTCCAAGCTATCATCACGCTTCTACGAACTATTCTCGATCACCTACACGTTACCCACGTGGAGGCAACATCATAGCAGAAAGGGTGAGTAATCACAATTCATTACAAAAGATATAAGGAAAAGACATAGTAGTTATAAATAACATCAATCATAAAATCTGCACATCATCATTTACCAAGTATTGTACTCATACCTTCATATCATAATTATATATACACATCTTCATCATAAATCACCGTAACACATCATAATACATCACAACACTTTAGTCACCCACATTTCACAATAACAAATCAACCTTTATGCAACATTATGAAATTTAGTGCAATGCAATGCATGTGGTACCATTTGGAGCAGAACTCTCAATTTAAACATATGCCAGTTTATCGAGGCATTAACAAGGCATAAGCCTTCAACGTGGTGCCATCAAGGCCAAGGCATAAGCCTTCAACTTTCAACATGGTGCCATCAAGGCCAACTTAATCATGCAAGGTATGTCATGCGACCTCAACTTCAACAACAAATACACAACAATGCAACAACAACAACAACAACATACAACAACAACAACTTAACCATGTCCATAAATCGGGACGATTCAACTTAATCAACATTGGCCATTGGCCTACAACTTCATCAACATAATTATATAACACACAAGGCATAAGCCTTCATCACTATACCAATTTAGGCAATCAACATCATCATCATCATAGTCATCAACATCATTATCATCATGCAACATACATCATAGTATCAACAACTCATCATAACAACACATGCCTCATTAAAATACCAAAATTCACCATAAAAACACATACATAAATAAAATACAATAATTCATCATATCATTTTAATCAAACATACATCATCCTCATATTATTATAGCACAACATAACAGCAACACTTACGCCATTCCTCATCATTATAACATCAATTGGCACCAATTTTATCTCACTCATCATGCTATACAATTAGTACCATGTTTTATTCAAAATTCCACATCATTAGTACGAATCACATCATAAAATGAACACCCATCACTAAACATTAGTTAAGTTACAAACTCAGTAGCATCGTTTAATTAGTAATCATGTTTATCATCAACATAGCACATTCCTAGCGTAGCAACATATAACAAATCAATATTATAGACATAGGTATTTTAAATTATGCCTCAAATCGCTCATATTATCCAATCATAATATAGTTCATCTCGTTAGCTTTCCAACGGTTCGAACGGCACATCAATCGGACTCCTGAAACTCAAGTTCTGATCATTTTACGAAAGTCAAAACAGCCAACAGTTTCTGCCACCCGTCGCCCGGCGGAACCTTAGCGTCGCCCGATGATCCTTTGCTTTTAGCGTCACCTTAGCGTCGCAGACAATAATTCTCCTTCTGCGATTTTCCAACGTAAATTATCATATATCATCACAATTCAACATAAGCCATCAATTAAAACCCAACGTCAAACAACTCAAACATAAACATAACTGACTCCATGAGACACGACTATGTTATGCATGTGGTACCCGTAGCTTTGTTCATAATTAAGAACATTTGGCATAAATCCCATCGTCGCTTGGCATGAAAGCCCTTGTCGCCAATGCGATGTATATGACTCGATAATAAACACCACACAACAAAAACATCATCATCGCTCATCAAAATTGACATAAAGTCCACGTCGCTATATTTATCCACATCAAGATAAACATATCATCACATCGCATATCATCAAGTATTCGTTATAAAAACATCGTCGCAAACATCAAATTTAATCGCACCACATCATTATCAATTTATTCACCAAATTCCAAATACAGAAAAATAGTCAAAACACCAATAATCGTCACGAAAGTCATTCCTAATAACCGGCATTAATCATAATCGTCAACATCGCAATCGAATTGTCCATACGTGTCTTAAATCGACTAAAACGCAGTCCGATTCAATTTAACCGTAATTTAGCCTATTTCGGGTCGTTTCGTAAAAACTCGAAATTTTGAAAAACTAACCTCACCACTAGGTTCTACACGTTGAAATTAGCTAGTACTTCAATTTTCGTTGAATTCGGAGCAACTTGCTCCGTCGCCGAAATTATCGAATCGGGAAATCAGAACATAATCGGGTTCCAAATTTAATCGGCTAACATATGTCCTAATTATATTTTATTAATACCAACTAGTAGTATATGGAATCAAGGAAACTAAAAGAAACAGAAGCTAAATGAAAATTATGCAGAAAACAATTATGCGTAAGTAAAATGTAATCGTGTAAACAAAGAAAATAGCATTTTCACGAATCCTTCTCCAGCATGCAGGGACGAACGTCCCTTGGTTAAGAACAACAGGAGGCGGGCGCCTAGGGGAGGGGGATGGCCGCCCCTCATGGTGAGGTGGGCGCCTCCCCTTGCTCCAACCCTCCACTCGTCTTCTTCCTCCACGGTTCTTGTACAGACAGTGTATTATTTTGGTTTTTCTCTTCACATTTCCTTATTTCCATTTTATAACTTCTAGTTCCTACAAGCTAGCAATAAAACACCCACAATCCATACTCCTACCTCAAACTTTCTAAGTTAATTCAACAATCACTCAACCAAAACTCATGAATCAAAATACCAATTTTTCCTAAATCCACAACATATCTATCAAACCCTAACTATATGAAATGGAAGATCAAACCCCTTACCTTAAAAGCTTGGATGATTGCAAGATGCTCCAACAAATTCCAAACCCCAAGCTTGCTCTTGCTCTTCTTCTTCTTCTTCCAAAACTCACTAGTTTTCTCTATGCTTCTAAGTTTGGTTTTGTGTGAAAAATGGAAGGAAATGAGGAAAAAGTGTTTTATGTTGTATTCTTACTAGCAAGCCAATGGTGTACACCCAATTCTCAACAATTAGCCCTCACACCCCTAACTTGTCTTATTAATTAACACTTTAATAATATCTAATAATATTATTAACTCAATTAATTAAAATAACTCTGGGGAATTAAATATCGGTCCGAATAATATTTTATCGAACCGATCGAAATAAAAATCGGATCGAACGAAACGTCGCCAAATATATTAACAGATATATCGATTAATATAAATATTCTCATCGCAAAACAATTGTCTAACGGTAACTCAAAAATATTAATATAATATAATATTAAATAAAACGGGGCGTTACAACTCTCCCCCACTTAAAAAGTTTCGTCCTCGAAATTACCTTACTCGAAAAGCTCGGGATAGGAATCTGGCATCTTACTTTCTAACTCCCACGTCGCGCTTTCACCAGCTGCTCCTATCCAAACAACTTTGACCAATGAAATCTCTTTGCCACAATGATACTTTATCTCACGATCTTCAATCCTTAAAGGCATCGTCTCCACCGTAAGATTGTCTCGAACTTGAATGTCATCCATCTCAATCACATGCGAAGGATTCGGAACATACTTCCGAAGTTGTGACACATGGAATACATCGTGCAAATTTGAAAGATTTGGCGGTAACGCCACTCTATAAGCCACTTTTCCCACTTTACTAGTAATTGGTAAGGACCAATAAAGCGAGGAGTTAGCTTCTTCGACTTCAATGCTCGCCCAACGCCGGTTGTAGGAGTAACTCTCAAAAATACATGATCACCTTCCTGAAATTCCAAGTCTTTTCTCCTTTTATCATGATAACTCTTTTGCCGACTTTGAGAAATTCTCATCTTTTCTCTAATCATCTTCACCGCCTCAATAGTCTCTCTAACAAATTCGGGTCCAAGCACCACACTTTCACCCGACTCGTGCCAACACAAAGGAGTCCTACACCTTCGACCATACAAAGCCTCAAACGGGGCCATTCCAATACTAGCATGAAAACTGTTGTTATAAGTAAACTCAATCAAAGGAAGATATGTATCCCATGAACCACCATGTTCAAGAATACAAGCTCGCAACAAGTCTTCCAACGATTGAATCGTCCTTTCCGTCTGACCATCAGTTTGAGGATGATAAGTCGAACTCAACCTCAGCTTAGAACCCAAAGCGTCTTGCAAGCTTTTCCAAAATTGTATGAACCTCGATCTCTATCCGAAATAATACACAAAGGAATACCATGTAATCTAACAATCACATGCGTATAAATTTCCGCCAACTTCGATACGGGATAAGTGATGTTAATAGGAATAAAGTGAGTCGACTTCGTAAGCCTATCAACAATCACCCAAATTGCATCGTGTCCTCTTGGTGTTTTCAGTAACCCCGTTATGAAATCCATAGAAATGATATCCCATTTCCATTCCGGGATCTCTAACGGTTGCATCAACCCTACAGGTTTCTGATGCTCCACTTTAGACTTCTGATAAGTCAAACAAGCATAAACAAACTGGGTCACCTCTCTTTTCATACCCGACCACCAAAATAGTTTCCTTAAATCTTGATACATTTTGGTCGCTCCAGGATGAATACTCAAATTGCTTCTATGACTTTCTTCCAAGATCATTCTCTTTAAATCCACATCATCGGGAATACAAATCCTATCTCGGAACCTCAAAACACCCTGAGCATCCAACTTGAAATCTTCATTTTCAGTTTGTTTAATACCAACCAACAAATCAACAAGTTTCACATCAAGCTTCTGAGCTTCTCTAATGCTATCAAGGAAATCATTGTTGATCTTCAACATTCCCAAGATAACACTCTTCGGTATCACTTCTATCACAAGACTCATATCTCTAAATTGCTCAATCTTTTCCAACTCTTTCATCATCAAAAGTGACATATGCAAAGTCTTTCGACTTAAAGCATCGGACACCACATTAGCTTTACCAGGATGGTAATTAAATCCGAAATCATAATCTTTCAACAATTCAAGCCACCGCCTTTGCCTCATATTAAGCTCTTTTTGATCGAACAAGTATTTCAAACTTTTATGGTCACTAAATACTTAAAATCCCGAACCATAAAGATAATGCCTCCAAATCTTAAGCACAAAAACAACCGCTGCAAGTTCCAAATCGTGAGTAGGCGTTGGCTGAAGATTTTGATATCTATGATTCGAATAGGAATCATTGAGCTCGAAACGAAATGATATCAGTGTTCGTTGGAGCAAAGTGGATGTCACAGTTCGGAATGAGAGAATTGGCACTTCGAATAGACATGCTGAATCTTGGAGCTTCGAATGGCAATTATGATGATACATGTAAAGCAAGCTTCGAAGTGATAGTAGGGACGTGTCTAAGAAACGAGTTCAAATCAAAGTGGCCGAAGCATTTGAAATTCAAACGCGCGCGGGATAATTGGAAGTTAGAATATATGCGCTGGAGACGGTTCGAAGACGCGTGTAAGCTAGTAAAGCACAGTGTCCTGCATGTTCTGAACGTGGCAAGATCTTACAAGTCAGACTGTTATGGTCGAAATAGTATAAATAGGAGTCTTAGTGTTAGGATTTCGTGTGTCATATCTATTGTACTAAAATTTAGTAAACATTCAAAATACCACATGGCTAGGGAAACGAATGCTCGAATGATGTACGTATGATTGCACCAAAACTTTTATTATTCAGTAAACATCTTTATCTTCCAGTTTGTCCTTTATCTTTGCATCAATGTCTTTTAACTTCTTTACATTCAAAGTTATTTAACTTTTCCTTGCGTTTAAATGTTTCTTTTACTTCAAAGTCTTTTATATTTCAGAAACTCTTTACATTAACGTTCTTACATTCCAGAAAATCTTTTACATTCTTGTCATTTACATTTCATGCTTTTATATTCATGCTTTTACGTTAAAAGTCTTTTAATTTTAAAAACCATTCACGTTTTCCTGCATTTATACATTTTCTTTGCAAATCGAACCTTTATGCATTCACTTGTTCAAATCAGTTTTATGTCATCTTACTTGATCATGTTATTCAGTTATTTAGTATTGTGATCGAAATACATTGGACATATAAATACTCTGAATATAAGTCTTAAAACATGAACACTTATTTCGTTATTAATTCTATCCAAACGACCAATACCCCATAGGATCAATCTAGTCGATCCTGCGAGTTACCAGAGGAGTTGAATAACAATTATAACGCTTATTTGATAGTTTGGAGGACTAGCGGTTGTTTCACCAGAAATCACTGTGAACAAATTGGCACGCCCAGTGGGACCGTCATTGGTTGTTATAAATTTAAGTACATAAGGATTATAAGACATAATTATTATAAAAAATTCTTTCTGAGTAAACGAAGTGCGTTGGTATATGAACCTTAGTTGTGGTAGAATAACTAATAGTAACCAACCCTTACCCAGAAGAAAACGAAATAATAGGATGTCTAATCCAAACAATCAACAAGGGGAACAAAACGCCCCACACGGAACATGCACTAATGCGTCTGTTTCGACGGGAACGTCCAGCGCGATCTCTTCGAATGCACAGTCAGTTGCATCTTCGACTAGTAATATGGCCACGAATGGAACAAGTGGCATGTCAACAAACAATTCGACCCTAGGAAATATAGGGACCACTGGTTATCTTGGGGGACCTGTCCCACAAAGTGGGGTACAAACCCATTTCGCTACCCCACCACCAACTAGGCCACCCAGTTTCGTCGATAGCAATAGACCCAGAAATCCCCCTTATGGGATGCCAACATCGTTTATGGCAGGTTTACAAACTTCGACTTCGAACATGTCACCACAATTAGGGTCTGGTTCTGGGGCATGACAAATAACCAAGGGTTAGTAGGTTATAGTGCATTGCCTATCCTAACCACAGAAAATCAGATAGCTTTTAGGCAATTGATGGATGATAGTAACCATAATATGATAGGAGTGTTAGCGCAGACTATGCAAGAAATCTTTGCCCCAATAGTACAAAATGTAACTGTGACAAACAGAGAAAACGCAGATAATATGAGTCGAATAGCAGATTTCTTCGCTCCGCCAGAGAGGCATAGGCAGAACCAGGCATTGGTTCGAGCGAACATACCTTTCATCGAACAAGTTGTTGATGACCTACCTTATAGGCCAGTCAAAGAGGGGGTTAACGTGGGGGCAAGGGCACAAAGGGTAGATGCCCCAGGGATTCGAGAAGAACCACAAAGGGGATTGATAGAACCACTAGCAAGGGTCGAAAGATTATAAGCCCCAGTGATTCGAGAGGAACCACAAAGGGGAATGATGGAACCAGGGGCAAGGGTCGAAAGATTAGAAGCCCCAGTGTTTCGAGAAGAACAACCTAGAGGAGTTGTCATGGTGGGTCGAAACCAAGATGCTGATGCAGTTGTCCATAGAATTCGAAATGACAATATCTTTGCAGAAAATAACCTAACCACCATGATAGAGAGGATTATGGCCCAAAACGGTATTAATATAGGGATTAGAAGGCCAAATTATGCCTCTCCTATAGCAAATTATATAATGCATACTGATTTACCAAGGGGATACAAGATCCCTAAGTTTACAAAGTTTGCTAGAGATACCAATGAATCAACAGTCGAACACATAGCCAGGTATCTGACCGAAGAAGGAGACATAGCAAATAATGAGAACCTTAGGATTAAATATTTCCCAAGTTCCCTTACTAAAAATGCGTTCACATGGTTTACCACTTTGCCTCCTGGATCCATAGATACCTGGGCCCTCTTGGAGAGGTTATTCCATGAACAATTCTATATGGGACAATCCAAGATAAGTCTAAAGGAACTAGCAAGTGTTAAGAGGAAGTTTACCGAACCCATAGATGAGTACTTAAATAGGTTCAGGCTCTTGAAATTTAGATGTTTCACAGTAGTTCCTGAACATGAGTTAGTCGAAATGGGCGCTGGTGGCCTAGATTATTCTATTCGAAAGAAATTAGACACACAATACTTGAGGGACATGGCTCAGTTAGCAGATAGGGTTCGACAAGTCGAAAGACTAAAGGCCGAAAAGGCCAGAGGCCAGGGCTTTCAAAAGTAATAAGAAAGAAAGAATTTCTTATGTCGAAACTGAGGAAGCAGAAGACTATCCTGAATTCGAAGAGGTCGAAATAGATCTCGCTGAATTAAAACAGGCTCCACCCTATTCTTGTAAACTATTAGTTCCCACAAAAGGGAAAGAAATTGTTGAAAATGAGAAAAGTGACAAATTCCCAAAGAAGGTATATACCTTCGATGTGACAAAGTGTGATGAGATTTTTGATCTGCTTGTCAAAGATGGCCAGTTAATTGTGCCACCAAATGTCAAAATACCTCCCTTAGATCAAAGAAAGAAAAAAGGTTTTTGTAAATATCATAGTTTTCTAGGCCACAAAACTTCACAGTGTTTTCTTTTCAGGGATTTGATCCGAAACGCAATTAAGGAAGGCAAATTAAAGTTTGCTGACAAACCAAAAATGAAGGTGGATGAAGACCCTCTGGATATTGCAGACACCAACTACTCCGAGTCTTCATGCATTGGAGAAATCAACATGGTGGAAGCAGACCAAGGGGCCACTACATTGAAAGAGGAAAGCACTGAGAGTGAAAGTTGGGTGCTGGTCGAAGTCAACAATGGAGTCACTAAAGACATCCACAAACAACTAGAGACTTCGATCGAACCAGTGCCATCTGTTGTTTCGAAAGGAATCCAGGCTACTGAGGGCCAGGAGAGCCAGAGGCGAGAGATGGTACAGGCTACTGAAGGCCTGAGGCTCAAACTGGAGAGAGTCCAGATTACAAAGCAACCCTCCCCTAAGAAAGAGATCTGGGATACCTTGGGTGAGCCCAGTGGGAAGTTCGATTATCTGGTGAAATATTCTGCCCCAGAGAGTTCGAAAATCCCAATCGAAGACGTCAAGCCCACAGGATGGGGAGATGATGATACAAAAGGGGAAGATAGAGATGGTAGCATTCCTCAGAAGAAAGTCTGGGATACCTTAGCGGAACCCAGTGGAAAATTTGATTATCTGGTAAAATACTCTGCCCCAGAGAGTTCAAAGATTCGGATCGAAGACGTCAAACCATCAGGATGGGGAGATGATATTGAAAAAGGGGAAGATGTGGATGTCAATGTGGTGGATATGGAGAGACCCTGTTCTGAGATGCAGGAAATGGAAAGATACCTTGAAAAAGAAAAATACAAAATGAAGGATGGCTATGCTGCAGATACCAGCCTCAAAGAATATCTAATGATGTGCCACAAAGGAAATGCTGACATGATGCTTTGTCCAAGATGCAGCATCATATGCAACCAGAGGATTGCTGCAGAGTTCGAAAGGAAACAAAGGGCTCGAACTGGAGTACATTGGCGCCAAGACAACCAATTATTTAGATGCTACCCTAGAGCTGGGGAGAGTTTGTTAGAGTTCGTGGTTCGCTGTCACAAAGGGGCAACCAAGTGCCTGATTTGCCCAAGGTGCTCAGCAGCATATGACCAGAACATGGCTGGAGCGTTCGAAACTATCCCCTTCGCCCCATGCTGGAATCACAAGGAGGTTGGTCAGATGAGTCAACACTTCGAGGGTAATCATGCTCAACGAAAGCCTGATAGCCCCTACCCAAGAGGTGCTCGAAGGTTGACGTTCAAGATCCCTGCAGAAGTACCAACAGACAAGTGGCTGCAAGTCAAGACCAATAAGGGGAAGGATAAATGGAAAGGCAACGAGCGAAATGCACGTCACGCCATGGTGTATAGGAGGCAGTTTAACAATGCGAAGAGGGAAGAAATGAGACTAGAGAATTACAAAGGGAAGAACCCCATGTCTAGATCACAATGGCGAAGGCAACAGCGAATTCGAAAGGCTGAAAGAGAAGCCTTGGCAGACAAAGAAGCAGTTTCGACCAACAACAAAGAAATGTCAAACACCAACAAACCAACAATTAACAGTCAGCCTAAAGACAAACCTCCAGTTAGTTGGAGACTTTTCTCCGAAACACAACCAGATGAATCGAAAGAATATACCCCAAGTTCAGAAGAAGACGAGGATATGCTGACAGATAACTTCGAATCAGAGGGGGAGTCCTCACTCAATTTAAACTGCAACGTGGTATTTATACTACCATCTGAGTTTGGCCAAGAGACCGAAATCGAAGAGCATGAGGAAGAGGATACCATAGACTTGATGAAGCACAGACCAGTTTGCTACTATGTAATGGATAACGGCGCGGTCGAAGAGCAGAACGCGTTCTTCGAGCACCCAGAGCCAGCAATGAAGAATCATTTGAAGCCATTGTTCATTCGAGCAAAGGCTGGAGCTCATGGGGTGAACAAGGTCTTAGTGGATGGAGGCGCTGCAGTTAATCTAATGCCTCAATTCATGCTGAAAAAGTTAGGAATTCAAGAGGGTGACGTCAAACCACACAACATGGTCCTGTCTAATTATGAAGGAAAAGTAGGTCAAACGTTAGGAGTGGTGCAAGTGGATTTAACCGTTGGATCGAGCTGCAGGCCCACCATGTTCATGGTGATCGAAGCGAAGGCCAATTATAACTTGCTGCTAGGAAGAGAGTGGATCCATGGCGTAGGGGCAGTTCCTTCGTCAATGCACCAGAGGTTAGTTCTGTGGAGAGAAGATGGTATAGTAGAGAATATCGAAGCGGACCAGAGTTACTTCATGACAACAGTCAATCTGGTTAACAAAAGTAATTATGACAAGTATCTGGCAAGAATAGCCCCTTGTACCCCAAGTGACGAAATGAATGAAACAAGGAATGCACACTACTATATGACCCTTCGCCACGATGGCATGTACTGGGACAGAAAAATAATTAAGGGAGACGAAGGAGTTGAAAGCACTTCGCAAAGACGGCCACCAGGCTGGGAGTTCGACAATCCTGCCCATGACTGAGTCCTCCTTCTTGGAAAGGATTTCGGCCTATATGACTGAGAATGAATGGAGAACAGCTTCAGAGGTTGAAATAAATAGTATAGTTGAAGTAAATGAAATGAAAGGGAATGGTTCGAAAGATTCACCCTGTGAAGAAAATGAAATAGATCAAAGGCTTGATGCCATCTATGATAAAGAACCCTTGGGCTTCGAGAAAGATCCTACAAATTCAGGTGCCAAAATGTTAGCACAGGATCCGCTCGAAGAGGTAAATTTGGGGGATGACAGCACAAAAAGAATAACCTACATAAGCGCAAAACTCAGCCCAAGTTTCAAACAAGAGGTGATCGAAGTCCTCAAGAAAAATAAAGATTGCTTTGCATGGGATTATGACAAAATGCCTGGTTTGAAAAGAGAATTAGTAGAGCACAGACTTCCAATTAAGGATGGCAAGAAGCACATCAAGCAAACTCCCAGGAGATTCGCGCCAGCAGTGCTCACAAAGATCAAAGCTGAGGTCGAAAGGTTGCTGCGTTGCAAATTCATCAGAACCACAAGGTATGTCGAATGGTTAGCAAATATAGTACCTGTTATTAAGAAAAATGGTTCTATAAGAATATGCATAGACTTTAGGGATTTAAATACTGCAACCCCCAAAGATCAATACTCTATGCCTGTGGCAGAAATGTTAATAGACTCTGTTGTAGGATTCAAATGTCTAAGTATGCTAGATGGATACTCTGGTTATAACCAGATTTTTATTGCTGAAGAAGATGTTGCTAAGACAGCATTTCGTTGCCCAGGAGCCTTAGGCACCTATGAATGGGTAGTGATGCCTTTTGGTTTAAAAAATGCTGGGGCAACTTACCAAAGAGCAATGAATTCCATTTTTCATGATTTTATTGAGACATTTATGCAGGTGTATATTAATGATATAGTCATCAAATCTATCTCTGCAGAAACCCACCTGCATCATTTGGGCCAATCATTCGAAAGAATGAGAAAACATGGCTTAAAAATGAACCCCCTTAAATGTGCATTTTTTGTGCAGGCTGGAGATTTCCTGGGCTTTGTGGTTCATAAGAAAGGAATCGAAATCAACCAGAATAAGACCAAAGCCATCATGGAGACTAAAGTACCCACATCGAAAAGGGAGTTGCAATCATGGGAAGATTAATTTTCTCAGAAGGTTCATTTCGAATCTAAGTGGGAAAACTCAAGCTTTCTCTCCACTACTTCGTTTGAAGCAAGGCCAAGCCTTCGAGTGGAACGAAGCACATCAGGAGGCCTTCGACAAGATTAAAAGATATCTCTCCCAGCCTCCTATCTTGTCTCCACCTTCATGGGGAAAGCCCATGAGACTGTACATATCTGCTTCTGAATTTACTATAGGTAGTATGTTAGTACAAGAAGATAGTAATGGCATCGAAAGAGCCATATATTACTTAAGTAGGGTATTGAATGATGCAGAAACTAGATATAGCAATATAGAAAAGCTATGTCTTTGTTTATACTTTTCTTGTATGAAACTTAAGTATTATATAAAGCCTGTTGATGTTTATGTTTCATCTCATTTCGATGTTATCAAGCACATGCTTTCAAAACCAATAATGCATAGCAGAGTTGGTAAATGGGCTTTAGCTTTGACAGAATATTCTTTGACTTTCGTGCCTTTAAGAGCTGTGAAAGGTCAAGTAATTTCTGATTTCATTGTGGACCATTCATTAGTCGAAAGCCCGCCATGGTTACGCCGAAATGCAACCTTGGAAATTATACTTTGATGGTTCACCCACAAAGAGGGCAGTAGTGTTGAGTCCTCATAATTTCTCGAAGGAATTCCAACAAAATTCAAGTATAAGTTAAATGGTCCTCGTTGTTCGAACAACGTTGAATACGAAGCGCCATTGTTGGACTTGAAGCTTTGTTGGAATTAAAAGTAGAGTCGAAATTAAAGGTGATTCAGAGTTAGTGGTCAAGATAACAAAGGAATATAAATGCATAAAGGAAAATCGATGACATACTTTGTCATAGTTAATAGGCTACTCAAGAAATTCAATACATGGATATTCAACATATACCCGTAATAGAAAATCAAGAAGCAAATGACTTAGCACAATTGGCTTGTGGTATAAAGTTTGCCAAAAACTTTGAGGATTTGGTCGAAATAAGAGGTAGGTTGTGGCTACCGACCATACCATCGATTTAGAAAATATTAAATCGGGTTGTGGCGATAAAGATGGATTCGAAGTATTAGCCATAAATACCTTATTAGATACAGATTGGCGAAATGAATTGTTCTAAAAGACCCAAGAAGGACATTTAAATGCTTAGGAGAAAGTGAGGCATATTTAGCATTATCAAGTCCACAATGGGCATGTGGGGCACATCAAGGTGCCATAAAATGAAGTGGTTGCTATTTTGATATGGGATGTACCGCCCAAGATGCTCAAAGATTGTATAGATTTTGCTAAAGGTGTGAAGAATGCCGTAAACATGTGGATTCAACATGCTCCGCAAGTGAGTTGCATTCAATCATTAAACCATGGCCCTTCAGAGGATGGGCATTAGATTTAATAGGAGAAATCAATCCTGCTTCATCCAAAGGTCAGAAATATATCTTGGTAGGAATAGACTACTTTACCAAGTGGATCGAAGCAATACCATTAATAGTTGTAGATCAAGAAGCTATTATTGAGTTCATACAGAAACAAATTATCTATAGGTTCGGATTTCCAGAGAGCATCACCAAAGACCAAGGTTCTGTGTTTACTGGTAAAAAGATGCAAGAATTTGCCCAAGAAATGGGGTTTAAATTGCTAAATTCAACACCATACTATGCTCAAGCAAATGGTCAGGTCGAAGAAGCCAATAAAGTAATAATAGGTTTGATAAAGAAACATGTTGGTAAAAAACCTAGAAATTGGCATAAGACTTTAGACCAAATACTATGGGCCTGTAGAACATCTCCTAAAGAAGCCACTAACACTACATCTTTCCAACTAACATTTGGTTATGATGCGGTCTTACCAGTAGAAATTCATCTACAATCAGTTCGAATTCAAAGACAAAATGAAATCCCACCTTCTTTATATTGGGAAATGATGATGAATGAGTTAGTTGAGTTGGATGAAGTTAGATTACATGCATTGGAAATTCTGATGAGGCAAAAGGAGATAGTAGCCAGGGCATATAACAAAAGGGTGAAAGGTAAAACATTCAGTACCAACGACTTAGTTTGGAAAGTTATATTGCCCATGGACAAGAAGAACAAAGCATTAGGTAAATGGTCACCTCATTGGGAAGGACCTTTTCGAATAGTAAGAACATTTTCAAACAATGCGTATGAGATTGAAGAAGTAAATGATAATAAACGAATCTTAAGGGTTAATGGGAAATATTTAAAGAAATATAAGACACGCCTGCAGGAGATTCGAATAATAATAGCGTAATTGAAACATAATGAAGATATGCCAAAATGGTGAGTTAAAGTCCTTTGCTGAGTAGAG
Organism: Vicia sativa; assembly: GCA_021764765.1. Taxonomy (NCBI): domain Eukaryota; kingdom Viridiplantae; phylum Streptophyta; class Magnoliopsida; order Fabales; family Fabaceae; genus Vicia; species Vicia sativa. The sequence goes on from CM038794.1 coordinate 146,896,094, forward strand.
CGCTTGGCTCCTTCCAGGATGGCAACTTCGCCCTTGAGTTGCTCAGCTGCTTCCGTCTCTGCAAGTCCTTTATTAGGGAGCTCTTCGAATCGATGGCCAAAAGTGTTGGTCTCATATGCCATCTGTTGCTGTCGGGCCTCTTGAATTTTATGTTGAAGTTCTTGAATCTGTTTCTCCCAGAGAAGAATGGATTGAGCTCGAAGCTCATAATCAGCTTTAGCTTGCTTGATGTGCGAGGCGTGCTCTTCAACTTCTTTAGAAAGCTTTGAAGCATGCTCATAAGCAGCATCCATTGCAGTTCGCTTCTCTCGGACCTTGTTTGTAGCAGATTCATCTTGGAGGAAACACCCAGTCACATTGTCTATCAAAGATTGAAGTTCAAATAGAATGGTGCTAACCTCCAGAGAACAGTTGGTAAGGTCGACTTGGTTGCGAAGTCCCTTCATGATAAAGCAGGCTGTACTGTCTTTCTTGAGTACTTCGAATAAATCCACATCTAGGATTGTTTTCCTAATCTTGTGAAGAAGTGCGACCCTATCATCAGAAGGCGTTGAAGCAGTAGTCGAACCAGCACCAGCTTTAGGAAGAGGAGTATCTCTCTGAGCCAGCTTAGCCTTCATGTACCCAATAGGGTCAGTTCGTTTTAAAAGGGCTAACTCTTCTTCAGCTGTTGTACGTTGAGAGGACTCAGGAAGTTCCATACGTAATGGAGTAACATCCATTTCGACTTCCATTGGCTCATTGGTAGGAACACCATCACCTTCATTATTTTCTTCCTCATCATCTTCTTCATCACCAACTCGGTCCACTACTTCGATGTCATTGATCAGTGGTTTTTACACAGTTATTTAGCATTGAGTTTCGTTATCGTTTCTTTCATTTTTCCAGTGTTATATGTCTTTTTATCGCATTTTACGCTTTGGTTATGTGTTTAAGTGTTTTCGTGGTCAAGAATGAAAGTAACAAATCGACAAAAGAAGTGCAAAACCCAAGATCGAGGCTACAGAGGGATCAACACGGCACTGTGTTCATCAACACGCCCGTGTTGAAAAGCAAGTGAAAAGCGCAAACCGCACAAGTCAAGGATCAACACGGCACTGTTAATCAACACGGCCCGTGTTGAATGGCCCGAGCTTTTTCTCATTTAGGACCAACACGGCACTGTAGTTAATCAACACGGCCCGTGTTGATGGACGCGAGGAAACTTTATTTTTGAGTTTTGGATCTTTTCTTTGTCATTAAGGGTATTTTGGACGATGGCTAATATGGGATGTCGAGACTATTAGAGGAGGTTTTGGGCAAAAGAGAGGGACTTTGGAAATTAGGGAAGAAATATCGAGAAAAGAAAGCTACGGAGAGGAATTGGGAGACGCTAGATTCAAGGGCAGCCACCATTGAAGATCAACGTCATCATTCTTCTTTGTAATGTTTAACTTTTTTTGTTGTTTTCTTCATTACTATGAGAGGCTAAACCCCCAATGCTAGGGGTGGTCCCGTTTGATGATGTTGTGAATTCGATGATCGATTTCTTAATGCATGTTTACCTATTTCTATTTAATTGTGTGGTGTTCTTATGGTTATGTATCGACAAATACATGTATATCTATGACTAACAAGTGGATCGTGATTGTTAGGGTTTCTACACAATTAGGTTATTAGGAGTCTCACCTAGGACTAGGAACTTTTTAATCACTTTGAATCTTGATATTTTCATGGTTAAAACTAAGATTTGTTTGAATGGACATTTGAACAAGGATTAGGGTTTTAACAGTGTCTTCATTAAGGACTTAAGGAAGAACAATCTAGAGATAAGTAATTGATAGTATTCATTTGCAATGAGGAAATCTGAATTCGGATCATAGTTTTGTTAAATCAACCACTCACCCTAGCATCATTCTCATTATATTTCATCAGTCACTACTTGTTACAAACGTAATTGAACGTCTTAAAATCAACCTAACCATTGTTTTTGTTCAATTAAATTAAGAGCACAAATAGGTATTTACCACGCAGTCCTCGAGATCGATATCTGGGAATCTCCTTATTATTACAAGAGGCAAAATAGTACACTTGCTATTTTTCTGATCAAGTTTTTGGCGCCGTTGCCGGGGACTGCCAAAATACCAATTTACTCTTAATTTGCTTGAAATTTTATTGCTCTGCAATTAAAAATTTTCTTTTCATTTGTTTATTTATTTTCTTTTATATTGTATTAGAACTAATATCGTGTTAATATTTGTATGCGAGGACACTTCGTAATATCTTTTGACGCAGAATAGAGAGAACCTTCGCCGGCGAAGAGTAGCAAGCAAGCAAGGCCGCCGAGGAAGAAGATAGGAATTACACACCCACTGTAGATGGAGACGAACCCATGGATCCACCTCAAGAGAGATTAGGGGATTATGGAGGGACAAATGCACTGTGGGGAAGGATGACCATCACAACCAACCCGCTAATGTTCCTAACTTCCAGCCTTCACCCGAGCACCATCACGCTTGGAGAAGAGATCCTTTCTCGAAGGGTTAATGAAGATGCCAACAAGCATTTGCAAAGATTTCACTATGAGCACCACTCTAAAGATAGATGGACATACCAAGAATGTAAAAATGTTTCCGCTCACCTTGGCGATGAAGCAGAGGAGTGGTTCTATTCTCTTCCAACAGAAGTATTACATCTTGGGAAGATATGGAAACAAGATTCCTCAATGAGTATTTTCCAAAGATCCGTGTTCATGAGGAAAAGATATGAGATCTTGAATTTCAAGCAAAAGGAGGGTGAATCATTAGGAGACTCTTTAAGAGATTTAAAAGACTCTTGGTGGCATGCCCTACCCATAACCTAGATCGACCGAGCAGATGCGTATGTTTGTGAATGGTTTGAGAATCAAAACAAAACAACTCATTGACACAAGAATGGTGGCTCATCCAACTTCTCAACAACCCATCGGTATCAAGAAGATTATTGAAGCTATAATGCAAATGAGCATCCGAATTATATGACAGGCTGCGAGCAAACCAGAGGGTGGTTGATCTAAAGTTGGAAGTGAATAAACAACTCAAAATCAAGAGGCTATAGCTGCAGTGGAGAAAAAGCTTAAAGCTATGAATGGGAACTCACAGTAGCACAGTGAAAATGTGTGACATTTGTAGTGGACCACACATGATCGCACAATGTCTTGCAACTCCAAAACAAATTGAGGAGATAAAATTTTGAGGCGTAATAATCCTTATTCTAACACCTATAATCCTCGGTGGAAGAATCATCCGAATTTTGCTTGAAGGATCAACAACAACAAGCTCCTCGATATAGAATGGGAAGTGGCCATTGAAAAGATGGCTGCCCATAATTCCCAATTCCAAGAAGAAACACGAAGCAATCACAGGAACACTACAGCTGCAATTAAAAACTTGGAGGTTCAAATGGGACAAATTGTACAACAAGTAGCGATGCAAGCACAAGGCAATCAAAAGAACCATGAGAATGTGAATGTGGACAACAAGGGGTGCAAATGCCTCCAAAGAAAGAGAAGATGAGGTAAAAGTTGACGATGAACTTATAGAAGTGGATTTAGAAGTGAGAGAGAACAAGAGGAAAAAGGAGGAAGTGGTGCTACCTGTGAAGCCAGCTGAAGAAAAGAGTAAACCTGTGATTAGGCTTCCATATCCCTCGTGAGTGGCAAAAGGATACAAAAGAGAAAGAGTTCGATAAATTTGCCAAATTGTTCAAGAAGCTAGAGATCAACATACCGTTATTTGAAGCACTCGAGAAGATGCCTTTGTACCAAAAATTCATGAAGGAGATCCTATCAAAAAAGAGGCGAATAGATGATGAACAGGTACTCATTGATGAGAAGTCAGCGCAATCGCACCTAGAAAAGTACCGCAAGTAGGGATCCCGGATCAGTGGCAATACCATGCACCATAAAAGGTAGAACTTTCAAAAGGGTTCTAATTGATTCTGGCTCTAGTGTGAGTTTAATGCCATTGTCAATCTTCAAGAGGCTTGGCATTGAAAAGATAAGCGGGAGTGGAACAAAATTAAAATTTGTCGATCACACTATCAAGAAGTCTTATGGGATAGTCAAGATGTGTTGGTAGAGATTGAAAATTTGCTTTTCTAGTGGATTTCCATCATGGACATACCAAGATGAAGAGACCCCGATCATTCTTGGTCGACTTCTTTTATTGACTAGGGTGCAATTTTGATATTGAGACAGTCATCTTACTCTAAAATATTTTGAAGAAGAGATAACCATAAAGGTGTTCGAGGCTAAGGAACAAGGTGCAGGTGAAAATAATAAATTTTCAATTGGTATGGTCAAAGTCGAGGAGAGAGCAAAATTTCAAATTCACTCAAGAAATCTCGGTAATCTCTAAAGTGGCATCAATTAAACTTCCCAAGTTCACCAAGAAGCCAAGCAAAGAAGAACGCGACCAAGGTGAGAAGATGAAAGTTGAAGTAACGTTAATCACATAGTGGCTAATGTTGATAAGGTCAAATTTTGGGTTGCGGAAAGTTCAGCAACAAGGTGTGGAGGAGAAAGTATCCCCGTAAGGGATGACCCGTCGAGCCATGCGACGTTAAACGAAGCGCCACGTGGAGGCAACCCACGCTTCATAACTTAGCTTGTCTTTTGTTTTGTTCGCAGTAATAAAAGGGATCCCTATCTTGTAAAGCTAGAGGTGGCAATTGGTGCTGCATCATCCTTTGTGAGTCACTTCTCTCGAAGTTTGGTCTCAAACATCGAGGTCAATGTTTAGTTCAAGTTTGGGGAGGTTTTATTTTGCTTTGGTTTGTTTTATTGCTTTGTTTGATTTTTGTGAAGTTGATGATAAATGTTGTGTAATAACACTAGTAGAAATTCTCCCAAATCTTCTGAGTTCTTGACCAAAAATTTTGTTTTGTTTTACACAAGAGCTTGTATTTCAACAAAGGTCGGGGGTGATATTGTGTGAGATGCAGGGATGATTGTTTGAAGGTAGGAAAGTCGGAATAATGTGACATTGATACAAATCCAACGTGTCGATTCGTACCAAAGTGCTTAAGGTCTGCGAAGTACTCCTTGAATAGTTTATCTATACAGTCTGGCATAATTTTGATTCACATGCAGGAATGATTGGTTGAAAATCAAATAAAAATGGCAGTGGATGATGAAAAGACGGTAAAAGGCAACCAGCCCGCTAAGTTGGGTAACCCTCACCAGGTTATTCAGCCCAAAGGGGGTTGATCCCCAAACGTCGTCCAGTAAAAGGACAATAAATAACCATAAGGTTTGAAAATTTCATCGGTATAAATAAAAATGGCAAATGCTGTTCGTTTGGTGCCTAAATAAGTGAAGTTCTTGGCTAGTCATATGCATGTGATGATTATCATAATTCCCAGTGCCTTAATCTGATTGTGTGAATGAAAGAGGAGGAAAAGCGAAAGAGAGTATTGGCGCGGCATAGTTGAAGGTGTTTTAGTGTCGTGTGAATGCCGAGCGACTACTTTCTCGAGCAATAAGAATCGAACTCGCATATGACTACCGATCCGCTTTAATTTTCATTAGTTTTAATCGTCGCCGAGGTCAAGCAATGCTTAAGTTTGGGGAATTTGATCGCTGGTTTTTACGCTTATTTAGCATTGAGTTTCGTTATCGCTTCTTTCATTTTCTAGTGTTATATGTCTTTTATCGCATTTTACGCTTTGGTTATGTGTTTAAGTGTTTTCGTGGTCAAGAATGAACAGAACAAATCGACAAAAGAAGTGCAAAAACTCAAGAGTACTTCAACAGGGATCAACACGGCACTGTTCATCAACACGCCCGTGTTGAAAAGCAAGTGAAAGCAAAAGCACAAGTCGTGGATCAACACGGCACCGCGTTAATCAACACGCCCGTGTTGAATGGCCCGAGCGTTTTTCTCATTTAAGACCAACACGGCACCGTGTTAATCAACACGCCCGTGTTGATGGACGCGAGGAAACTTTATTTTTGAGTTTGGATCTTTTCTTTGTCATTAAGGGTATTTTGGACGATGGCTAATATTGGGATGTGGTGAGACTATTAGAGGAGGTTTTGGGCAAAGAGAGGGACTTTGGAAATTAGGGAAGAAATATCGAGAAAAGAAAGCTACGGAGAGGAATTGGGAGACGGCGAGATTCAAGGGCAGCCACCATGAAGATCAACGTCATCATTCTTCTTTGTAATGTTTAACTTTATTTGTTGTTTTCTTCTATTACTATGAGAGGCTAAACCCCCAATGCTAGGGGTGGTCCCGTTTGATGATGTTGTGAATTCGATGATCGATTTCCTTAATGCATGTTTACCTATTTCTATTTAATTGTGTGGTGTTCTTATGGTTATGTATCGCATAAATACATGTATATCTATGACTAACAATTGGGGACTGTGATTGTTAGGGTTTCTACACAATTAGGTTATTAGGAGTCTCACCTAGGACTAGGAACTCTTTTAATCACTTTGAATCTTGATATTTTCATGGTTAAAACTAAGATTTGTTTGAATGGACATTTGAACAAGGATTAGGGTTTTAACAGTGTCTTCATTAAGGACTTAAGGAAGAACAATCTAGAGATAAGTAATTGATAGTATTCATTTGCAATGAGGAAATCAATTCGGATCATAGTTTTGTTAAATCAACCACTCACCCTAGCATCATTCTCATTATATTTCATCACCACTACTTGTTACAAGCGTAATTGAACGCCTTAAAATCAACCTAACCATTGTTTTTGTTCAATTAAATTAAGAGCACAAATAGGTATTTACCACGCAGTCCTTGAGATCGACATCCGGGGAATCTCCTTATTATTACAAGAGGCAAAATAGTACACTTGCTATTTTTCCGATCAAGTTTTTGGCGCCATGGGACCGCCAAAATACCAATTTATTTAATTTGTTTGAAATTTTATTGCTCGCAATTAAAATTTTTCTTTTCATTTGTTTATTTATTTTCTTTATATTGTATTAGAACTAATATCGTGTCTAATATTTGTATGCGAGGTCGACTCGCAGTAATATCTTTTGACGCAGAATAGAGAGAACCCTTCGCGCCGCGAAGAGTAGCGCAAGCAAGGGCCGAGGAAGAAGATAGGAATTCACACACCCACTCAGATGAGACGAACCCATGGATCCACCTCAAGAGAGATTGCTAGGGGATTATGGAGGGACAAATGCACCAGGGGGAAGGATGACCATCGTCAACCAACCCGTTAATGTTCCTAACTTCCCGCTTCACCCGAGCACCATCACGCAGTTGGAGAAGAGATCCTTTTCTGGAAGGGTTAATGAAGATGCCAACAAGCATTTGCAAAGATTTCTGACTATGAGCACCACTCTAAAGATAGATGGACATACTGAAGAACAGAAAAAGTTGCGAATGTTTCCGTTCACCTTGGCCGATGAAGCAGAGGAGTGGTTCTATTCTCTTCCAGCAGGAAGTATTACATCTTGGGAAGATATGGAAACAAAGATTCCTCAATGAGTATTTTCCAGCAATCCGTGTTCATGAGGAAAAGATATGAGATCTTGAATTTCAAGCAAAAGGAGGGTGAATCATTAGGAGACTCTTTTAAGAGATTTAAAAGACTCTTGGTGGCATGCCCTACCCATAACCTGGATCAGACTGAGCAGATGCAGATGTTTGTGAATGGTTTGAGAATCAAAACAAAACAACTCATTGACACAGCAGCTGGTGGCTCATCCAACTTCTCAACAATATCGGTATCAAGAAGATTATCAAGCTATAGCTGCAAATGAGCATCCGAATTATATGACAGGTCATGAGCAAACCGAGGGAGTGGTTGATCTAAAGTTGAAGTGAATAAACAACTCAAAATCAAGAGGCTATAGCGTAGTGGAGAAAAGCTTAAAGCTATGAATGTGGGAACTCAACAGTAGCACAGTGAAAATGTGTGTGACATTTGTAGTGGACCACACATGACCGCACAATGTCTTGCAACTCCAAAACAAATTGAGGAGATAAAATTTTGAGGCGTAATAATCCTTATTCTAACACCTATAATCCCGGTGGAAGAATCATCCGAATTTTGCTTGAAGGATCAACAACAACAAGCTCCTCAAGGTAATGGGAAGTGGCCATTGAAAAGATGGCTGCCCATAATTCCCAATTCCAAGAAGAAACACGAAGCAATCACAGAACACTACAACCGCAATTAAAAACTTGAGGTTCAAATGGGACAAATTGTACAACAAGTAGCGATGCAAGCACAAGGCAATCAAAAGAACCATGAGAATGTGAATGTCTGGACAACAAGGTGCAAATGCTCCAAAGAAAGAGAAGATGAGGTAAAAGTTGACGATGAACTTATAGAAGTGGATTTAGAAGAGAGAGAACAAGAGGAAAAAGGAGTGGTGCTACCGTGAAGCCACCAAGAAAAGAGTAAACCGTGATTAGGCTTCCATATCCTTCGCGAGTGGCAAAGAAGGATACAAAAGAGAAAGAGTTCGATAAATTTGCCAAATTGTTCAAGAAGCTAGAGATCAACATACCGTTATTTGAAGCACTCGAGAAGATGCCTTTGTACCAAAAATTCATGAAGGAGATCCTATCAAAAAAGAGGCGAATAGATGATGAATGTACTCATTGATGAGAAGTTAGCGCAATCGCGCCTGCTAGAAAAGCACCGCCAAGCAGTAGGGATCCTGGATCAGTGGCAATACCATGCACCATAAAAGGTAGAACTTTCAAAAGGGTTCTAATTGATTCTGGCTCTAGTGTGAGTTTAATGCCATTGTCAATCTTCAAGAGGCTTGGCATTGAAAAGATAAGCGGGAGTGGAACAAAATTAAAATTTGCTGATCACACTATCAAGAAGTCTTATGGGATAGCTGAAGATGTGTTGGTAGAGATTGAAAAATTTGCTTTTCTAGTGGATTTCCAGATCATGGACATACCTGAAGATGAAGAGACCCCGATCATTCTTGGTCGACCTTTTTTATTGACTAGCAGGTGCAATTTTGATATTGAGACAGGTCATCTTACTCTAAAATATTTTGAAGAAGAGATAACCATAAAGGTGTTTGAGGCTAAGGAACAAGGTGCAGGTGAAAATAATAAATTTTCAATTGGTATGGTCAAAGTTGAGGGAGAGAGCAAAATTTCAAATTCACTTCCTGAAGAAATCTCAGGCAGAATCTCTAAAGTGGCATCAATTAAACTTCCCAAGTTCAGTCAAGAAGCCAAGCAGGGAAAGAAGAACGTTGACCAAGGTGAGAAGATGAAAGTTGGAAGTAACGTTAATCACATAGTGGCTAATGCTGTTGATAAGGTCAAATTTTGGGTTGCGGAAAGTTCAGGCAACAAGGTGTGGAGGAGAAAGTATCCCCCGTAAAGGGATGACCCGTCGAGCCATGCGACGTTAAACGAAGCGCTACGTGGGAGGCAACCCACGTTTTTCATAACTTAGCTTGTCTTTTTGTTTTGTTCGCAGGTAATAAAAAGGGATCCCTATTCATAAAGCTAGAGGTGGCAATTGGTGCCGCATCATCCTTTGTGAGTCACTCTCGAGTTTGGTCTGAAACATTGAGGTCAATGTTTAGTTCAAGTTTGGGGGAGGTTTTATTTTTGCTTTTTGCTTTGGTTTGTTTTATTGCTTTGTTTGATTTTTGTGAAGTTGATGATAAATGTTGTGTAATAACACTAGTAGAAATTCTCCCAAATCTTCTGAGTTCTTGACCAAAAATTTTGTTTTGTTTTACACAAGAGCTTGTATTTCAACAAAGGTCGGGGTGATATTGTGTGAGATGCAGGATGATTGTTTCAAGGTAGGAAAGTCGAATAATGTGACATTGATACAAATCCAACGTGTCGATTCGCACTAAAGTGCTTAAGGTCCTAAGTACTCCTTGAATAGTTTATCTATACAACCGCATAATTTTGATTCATGATTGGTTGAAAATCAAATAAAATGGCAGGATGATGAAAAGACGGAAAAGGCAACCAGCCCGCTAAGTTGGGTAACCTCACCAGTTATTCAGCCCAAAGGGGTTGATCCCAAACGCCGCCCAAGAAAAGGACAATAAATAACCATAAGGTTTGAAAATTTCATCGATAAATAAAAATGGCAAATGCTGCTCGCTTGGTGCCTAAATAAGTGAAGTTCTTGGCTAGTCATATGCATGTGATGATTATCATAATTTCCAAGGCCTTAACTGATTGTGCGAATGAAAGAGGAGGAAAAGCGAAAGAGAGTATTTAAGCGGCATAGTTGAAGGTGTTTTAGTGTCATGTGAATGCCGAGCACTACTTTCTCGAGCAATAAGAACCGAACTCGCGATATGACTACCGATCCGCTTAATTTTCATTAGTTTCATAATCGCCGCCGAGGTCAAGCAATGCTTAAGTTTGGGGAATTTGATCGTGGACACGCTTATTTAGCATTGAGTTTCGCTATCGCTTCTTTCATTTTCTAGTGTTATATGTCTTTTATCGCATTTTACGCTTGGTTATGTGTTTAAGTGTGGTCAAGAATGAAATGTAACAAATCGACAAAAGAAGTGCAAAAACCTCAATATAGAGGTTACAGAGGGATCAACACGGCACCGGTTCATCAACACGCCCGTGTTGAAAAGCAAGTGGAAAGAAAAGTCGATCAACACGGCATGTTAATCAACAACGGCGGCCCGTTGATCAACACGGCCCGTGTTGAATGGCCCGTGTTTTTCTCATTTAGGACCAACACGGCACTGTTAATCAACACGCCCGTGTTGATGGACGCGTGAGGAAACTTTATTTTTGAGTTTTGATCTTTTCTTTGTCATTAAGGGTATTTTGACGATGGCTAATATTGGGATGTGGTCGAGACTATTAGAAGGGAGGTTTTGGGCAAAAGAGAGGGACTTTGAAATTAGGGAAGAAATATCGGAGAAAAAGAAAGCTACGGAGAGGAATTGGGAGACGGCAGATTCAAGGGCAGCCACCATTGAAGATCAACGTCATCATTCTTCTTGTAATGTTTAACTTTATTTGTTGTTTTCCTATTACTATGAGAGGCTAAACCCCCAATGCTAGGGTGGTCCCGTTTGATGATGTTGTGAATTCGATGATCGATTTCCTTAATGCATGTTTACCTATTTCTATTTAATTGTGTGGTGTTCTTATGGTTATGTATCGTACAAATACATGTATATCTATGACTAAACAAGGTGGATCGTGATTGTTAGGGTTTCTACACAATTAGGTTATTAGAGTCTCACCTAGGACTAGGAACTTTTTAATCACTTTGAATCTTGATATTTTCATGGTTAAAACTAAGATTTGTTTGAATGGACATTTGAACAAGGATTAGGTTTTAATAGTGTCTTCATTAAGGACTTAAGGAAGAACAATCTAGAGATAAGTAATTGATAGTATTCATTTGCAATGAGGAAATCAATTCGGATCATAGTTTTGTTAAATCAACCACTCACCCTAGCATCATTCTCATTATATTTCATCACACTACTTGTTACAAACGTAATTGAACGCCTTAAAATCAACCTAACCATTGTTTTTGTTCAATTAAATTAAGAGCACAAATAGGTATTTACCACGCAGTCTGAGATCGACATTCGGGAATCTCCTTATTATTACAAGAGGCAAAATAGTACACTTGCTATTTTTCCGATCGCTTTTGGCGCCTGTCGGGACCGCCAAAATACCAATTTACTTAATTTGTTTGAAATTTTATTGCTCGCAATTAAAATTTTTCTTTTCATTTGTTTATTTATTTTCTTTTATATTGTATTAGAACTAATATCGTGTCTAATATTTGTATGCGAGGTGCACCTCAATGATATCTTTGACGCAGAATAGAGAGAACCCTTCGCCGCTAAGAGAAGCAAGCAAGGCTGGCCGAAGAAGATAGGAATTGACACATTCCACCGTAGACAGGAGACGAACCCATGGATCCACCTCAAGAGAGATTGCTAGGGGATTATGGAGGGACAAATGCACTGTGGGGAAGGATGACCATCCAACCAACCTGCTAATGTTCCTAACTTCCACCACCCGAGCACCATCACGCAGTTGGAGAAGAGATCCTTTTCGAAGGGTTAATGAAGATGCCAACAAGCATTTGCAAAGATTTCGACTATGAGCACCACTCTAAAGATAGATGGACATATCAAGAACAAAAAGTTGCGAATGTTTCCGCTCACCTTGGCCGATGAAAGGAGGAGTGGTTCTATTCTCCAACAGGAAGTATTACATCTTGGGAAGATATGGAAACAGATTCTCAATGAGTATTTTCCAAAGATCCGTGTTCATGAGGAAAAGATATGAGATCTTGAATTTCAAGCAAAAGGAGGGTGAATCATTAGAGACTCTTTTAAGAGATTTAAAAGACTCTTGGTGGCATGCCCTACCCATAACTCGGATCGATCGAAAGATGCGTATGTTTGTGAATGGTTTGAGAATCAAAACAAAACAACTCATTGACACAAGAATTGGTGGCTCATCCAACTTCTCAATGTACCATCGTATCAAGAAGATTATGAAGCTATAGTGCAAATGAGCATCCGAATTATATGGCAGGATGCGAGCAAACCAGAGGGAGTGGTTGATCTAAAGTTGGAAGTGAATAAACAACTCAAAATCAAGAGGCTATAGTCAAGGGAGAAAAGCTTAAAGCTATGAATGGGAACTCAATGTAGCACAGAAAAAATGTGTGACATTTGTAGTGACCACATGACCCACAATGTCTTGCAACTCCAAAACAAATTGAGGAGATAAAATTTTGAGGCGTAATAACTTATTCTAACACCTATAATCCGGGTGGAAGAATCATCCGAATTTTGCTTGAAGGATCAACAACAACAAGCTCCTCGAAGCGTAATGGGAAGTGGCCATTGAAAAGATGGCTGCCCATAATTCCCAATTCCAAGAAGAAACACGAAGCAATCAGGTGAACACTACAATTGCAATTAAAACTTGAGGTTCAAATGGGACAAATTGTACAACAAGTAGCGATGCAAGCACAAGGCAATCAAAAGAACCATGAGAATGTGAATGCTGGACAACAAGGGGCAAATGCCTCCAAAGAAAGAGAAGATGAGGTAAAAGTTGACGATGAACTTATAGAAGTGGATTTAGAGTGAGAGAGAACAAGAGGAAAAGGAGGAAGGGAAAGCACCGTGAAGCCACCGAAGAAAAGAGTAAACCTGATTAGGCTTCCATATCCTCATGAAAGTGGCAAAGAAGGATACAAAAGAGAAAGAGTTCGATAAATTTGCCAAATTGTTCAAGAAGCTAGAGATCAACATACCGCTATTCAAGCACCGAGAAGATGCCTTTGTACCAAAAAATTCATGAAGGAGATCCTATCAAAAAGAGGCGTAATAGATGATGAAATGTACTCATTGATGAGAAGTTGGCGCAATCGCACCGTTAGAAAAGTACCGCAAGCGTAGGGATCCTCGGATCGGCAATACCATGCACCATAAAAGGTAGAACTTTCAAAAGGGTTCTAATTGATTCTCGCTCTAGTGTGAGTTTAATGCCATTGTCAATCTTCAAGAGGCTTGGCATTGAAAAGATAAGCGAGTGGAACAAAATTAAAATTTGTCGATCACACTATCAAGAAGTCTTATGATAGTCAAGATGTGTTGGTAGAGATTGAAAAATTTGCTTTTCTAGTGGATTTCCATCATGGACATACCAAGATGAAGAGACCCCGATCATTCTTGGTCGACCTTTTTATTGACTAGATGCAAATTTGATATTGAGACAGTCATCTTACTCTAAAATATTTTGAAGAAGAGATAACCATAAAGGTGTTGAGGCTAAGGAACAAGGTGCGTGTGAAAATAATAAATTTTCAATTGGTATGGTCAAAGTGAGGGAGAGAGCAAAATTTCAAATTCACTCTCAAGAAATCTCTGTGAGAATCTCTAAAGTGGCATCAATTAAACTTCCCAAGTTCACCAAGAAGCCAAGGTGGAAAGAAGGTTGACCAAGGTGAGAAGATGAAAGTTGAAGTAACGTTAATCACATAGTGGCTAATGTTGTTGATAAGGTCAAATTTGGGTTGCGGAAAGTTCAAGCAACAAGGTGTGGAGGAGAAAGTATCCCAGAAGGATGACCCGTCGAGCCATGCGACGTTAAACGAAGCGCCACGGGGAGGCAACCCACGTTTCATAACTTAGCTTTTTTTTTTTTTTTTTTCGCAGTAATAAAAGGATCCCATCTTGCGAAGCTAGAGGTGGCAATTGGTGCCGCATCATCCTTTGTGAGTCACTTCTCTCGAAGTTTGGTCCGAAACATTGAGGTCAATGTTTAGTTCAAGTTTGGGGGAGGTTTTATTGCTTTGGTTTGTTTTATTGCTTTGTTTGATTTTTGTGAAGTTGATGATAAATGTTGTGTAATAACACTAGTAGAAATTCTCCCAAATCTTCGAAGTTCTTGACCAAAATTTTGTTTTGTTTTACACAAGAGCTTGTATTTCAACAAAGGTCGGGGGTGATATTGTGTGAGATGCATGGATGATTGTTTGAAGGTAGGAAAGTCGGAATAATGTGACATTGATACAAATCCAACGTGTCGATTCGTACTAAAGTGCTTAAGGTCTGCAACTCCTTGAATAGTTTATCTATATACCGCATAATTTTGATTCACATGCGTGAATGATTGGTTGAAAATCAAATAAAATGGCAAGGATGATGAAAAGACGGTAAAAGGCAACCAGCCCGCTAAGTTGGGTAACCCTCACTGTGTTATTCAGCCCAAAGGGGTTGATCCCCAAACGCCGCCCAAAGAAAAGGACAATAAATAACCATAAGGTTTGAAAATTTCATCAGATAAATAAAATGGCAAATGCTGTTCGCTTGGTGCCTAAATAAGTGAAGTTCTTGGCTAGTCATATGCATGTGATGATTATCATAATTTCAAAGGCCTTAATTTGATTGTGCGAATGAAAGAGGAGGAAAAGCGGAAAGAGAGTATTTAAGTGCGAAGCATAGTTGAAGGTGTTTTAGTGTCGTGAATGCCGGAGCATACTACTCGAGCAATAAGAACCGAACTCGCGATATGAGTACCGATCCGCTTGAATTTTCATTTTTTCTTAATCGCCGCTGAGGTCGCAATGCTTTAAGTTTGGGGAATTTGATGGTTTTTACACATTATTTAGCATTGAGTTTCGTTATCATTTCTTTTATTTTTTAGTGTTATATGTCTTTTATCGCATTTTACGCTTTGGTTATGTGTTTAAGTGTTTTCGTGGTTGAAGAATGAAACAGAACAAATCGACAAAAGAAGTGCAAAAAATCGAATATTAGAGGCTACAGAGGGATCAACACGGGCACCAGGTTCATCAACACGCCCGTGTTGAAAAGCAAGTGAGCGCAAAATTGCACAAGTCGTAGGATCAACACGGCACTGTTAATCAACACGCCCGTGTTGAAAAGGAAAGGAGATCAAAATGCAGTGCTGATCAACACGGCACCGTGTTCATCAACACGGCCCGTGTTGATGACGAACATCTCTTCTCAGTTTAAGACCACGGCACTCAGTAAAGAACATGGCCCGTGTTGATGGACGCTGAAACCTTATTTTTGAGCTTTGGATCTTTTCTTTGTCATTAAGGGTATTTTGGACTTTAATATACTGATGTGGTTGAGACTATTAGAATGGATTTTAAGAGAGAGGGACTTTTGAAATTAGGAAAAATATCGAGAAAAGAAAGCTACGGAGAGGATTTTGGAGACAAGAGATTCAAGGGCAGCCACCATTGAAGATCAAAGTCATCATTCTTCTTTGTAATGTTTAACTTTTATGTTGTTTTCCTATACTATGAGAGGCTAACCCCCAATGCTAGGGGTGGTCCCGGTTTGATGATGTTGTGAATTCGATGATTGATTTCCTTAATGCATGTTTACCTATTTCAATTTAATTGTGTGGTGTTCTTATGGTTATGTATCATCGACAAATACATGTATATCTATGACTAACAATTGGCGGACTGTGATTGTTAGGGTTTCTACACAATTAGGTTATTAGGAGTCTCACCTAGGACTAGGAACTCTTTTAATCACTTTGAATCTTGATATTTTTATGGTTAAAACTAAGATTTGTTTGAATGGACATTTGAACAAGGATTAGGTTTTAATAGGTCTTCATTAAGGACTTAAGGAAGAACATTCTAGAGATAAGTAATTGATAGTATTCATTTGCAATGAGGAATCAATTCGGATCATAGTTTTGTTAAATCAACCACTCACCCTAGCATCATTCTCATTATATTTCATCACCATTACTTGTTACAAGCGTAATTGAACGCCTTAAAATCAACCCAACCATTGTTTTTGTTCAATTAAATTAAGAGCACAAATAGGTATTTACTACGCAGTCCTCGAGATCGATATTCTGGGAATTTATTATTACAAGAGGCAAAATAGTACACTTGCTATTTTCCGATCATCATCTCAATTCCCCGGAGTCTAATGATTATTACTTTGTCATGTTTAATTTTCGCATGTTTGTGAACTAATTTTCTTGTCAAATGCATATAATCATCTGGCAAACATTGGACTTTATGCAAACAACAACAACGTATCAAGAATTGTAAAGAGAAGGAGACTTGTATTTATTTCAGCAGGCGTGACGGTCGAGTAGTTTGTACAAGAGAAAAGTAAAGCTATGCGGAAACAATATCGTTGTTCAATTATGCTGGTATCATATATTTCAACCATCTCACTCCTTTACTGCCGGAGAAAGTGATTGATTGATTTTCGCCATTTGAACTTGAATGCCGATAGTGAGTTCCAAAAGCTGTGTGATCACGATTTAGATATAGTCGACGCTTAATCCCTCAACTTTTGCTCTAGACCACTTCTTTCTGGTTTTCGCCCACCGGATACCCTTTTGCCCAAGCCGCCTTTTCGTGTTTTCGATCTTACCGGTGTAACGTATTTTATATATATTCTTAATTTGCCCGAACCCTGGGTTCGCTAGGATGCTCTTTACTTTTTCCTAGGTCACCGACCTAATTCAAGGTCTCTTTTATGCGAGTATTTTTGACTATGTCTCAAGGTTTTGCTGTGGTGCGGAAGTCTTCACCATCCATGGTGCTACATCATAGTCTCGAAAATACCTGTTTGACTACAAATGGTCCTCATAGGTGGAGTCCATTTTGCCTCTGGATCACCTTGTGGAAGAATGATGCGCTGATCACTAGATCACCGACTTGGTAGACCCTTGCTGACCTTCTTGCTAAAATGCTCGATCATTCGCTCGAAATCCGTCCATGGCGATGGACGCCAGCTCGCTTCTCATCAACTGTTGATCTCGGGTCAAGGCGAGTCCTGATCCAACTCATTCGCCCAATCAATTCCGGAGGACCTAATTTGGGTATCCGAACCTCAATGGTAGGACTGCCCATACCTCAGACAAAAGAGAAGGGGTTGCCCTGCTGATGTCTGTGTTGTAGCGACAACCATGAAGAGAAATGGTAACATCTCATGCCAATCTTGTAAGTCACCGCCATCTTCCAGATAATCTTCTTAATGTTCTTGTTACGCCTAACGCCATTCATCTTAGGCCGATATGGAGAAGAGTTGATGCTTGATCTTGAACCGCGCAGAGTTCGGGTGATCATTTGTTGTTGAGATTAGAACCGTTATCCGTGATAATCCTTTCAAGAGTGCCATTCGATGATAAGATTATGTTTGATGAATCGAGCCACAACATTCTTGGTAACAGATGCGAATCTAGTCGGCTTCCACCCACTTGGTGAAATAGCAACGCCACAAGGATGAAACTTGTCCAAGCAGTCGCGAGGCTTGATTTCTCCCGATCATGTCAATGCCCCATAGTCGAGCGATCCTCTCTCCTTCAGTTCGCTGGTCTTCTTCTCATGTCCCTGACACTTCCTTCATTCTTGACACTTCCTTCAGAGAACTCTCTATCCGACTAACTACTTTAGGACCAATTTTGTAGCGCCTCGCCATGTTGAGAAGACCCAAAACCTTCTTCTTCTTCTCTGTTGATGAGCTTTTTCGATCTTCTGGCCTTGGACCAAGTCGGGTGAACATCTCAATGAAATTGAGCATTCCGAGCTTGGAGATCTTTGACAGCTGTTCGAGAGCCATTTCTCGCTAAAATAAATAGCAGAAAATGAGAAAAATCAATCTTCAATGTAATTATGCAATGTTATGCTATGCTATGCAATGTTTATGCGAATGCAATGCAATGTTTTCAAGGACCTTAGGATTTAAATTTGTTAAACAAGCAATGAACAAACATTTATTAGTTCCTTTATTCTTTTTCTTTTTGGTACAAAAGATAGTTCAAAATAAAAGAAACAAATAAATCCTAAAGCTTCTAAGTCTCCCATGGCGCTCCTCTGGTGCCAGAAGATGTTGCGCCTCCTCGTGAAGTAGCTTAATAATCCCACTCTTCTCGCTTGCATAACACCGAGCCAAATGTGTCCTTTCTTCTTTAAGTCGAATCCAGGATCTCTTCAAGTCGTCAAAATCGTAGGCATGTCGTGATGGAGAATAAGATAGGATTCCACCTATAGCAACAGTTCCATAATTATCGTAGAACAAAGTGAATGGCATCATGAGGTTTTGAGCTCGAGCTCGCACCCATTTGAGGTAAGGTTCCCAGGAATGAGTTTGGTGCCCCAAAGTCTGTATCGCCTTCTCTTTACCATGCCCAAGCGTGTATGAACCTTCGTCGGTAATTTCGAGATCGTGGTTGTAGTCAAACACAACATCTTGAGAAGCATATCATGTGGACCATCTCTTCGAAAGCAAAACCAAACCGACGTGAGAGCTAAAGAAGGGTTGTGAGTAATACCTCCTTATACCAAGGAGTGGCACATTAGAATCTCCACAACGCTCAATAAATGTGAAGTCCTTGAGAGAAAAGATTCCAAACGGATATCCGAATGAGAGAGTGACATTAGCCTTTGAGACCATCAACCTTGCTCGTTCTTCAAAATCGATGGAGGAAGGTGCAATAAACCACTGAAAGTAACGGTATGCAACACATGAGAGTTCCTTGTCTCTGATAAAAGTAGTGTGGAGAGAGTGCAGATATCTCCAAGTAGTAGGCACCTAATCATGGTAAGGAACAAATGATATGCTGACATCTATTAATTGTCCGAGTTAGGAATAGAACCAAACCATAGATTAGCAAGGCACAATGTCTTCAAATGCATGGAAACTCATAACTTTGAGGAATTCGGCTTTTAATCGTGAACTTAGCAAGTAAACCCTTAACTCCACTTCGTTTCCCAATTAGCTTCAATGTCTCGAGCGCTTTAGGTGTAAGGTCGATGCATGTTCATACTTAGGAACCTTTTCTAAACCGTGAATGGCATTTGGTCAAGAATAGGTGCCCCAAGTAGCTTAGAGAACTCTTCCAAGGTAGGAACCAATCGGATAACTGGAACAAAGTGTTTCTTGTGATCAAAGAACCGAATAGGACATGCATCATATCTCTTCAAACCGGAGATAAATCAACAGGAGATGAGTCTTTGATAACCTCATAGAAAGATAAACCTAGGTCCTCGAATAGTTAGAAATGATATGCAATGCAAATGATGTCATGATGTCATGTTT
Organism: Vicia sativa; assembly: GCA_021764765.1. NCBI lineage: Eukaryota > Viridiplantae > Streptophyta > Magnoliopsida > Fabales > Fabaceae > Vicia > Vicia sativa. The sequence goes on from CM038794.1 coordinate 146,915,658, forward strand.
GGCACACAAACACCACACAATGAGCCTAGGTTTAAGGCTCGCATGAGGTATATTCCAAAAGTTTAGTTAATAGCAACCCAAGTCTCTAGGAATCTCATCATTGATCTTTCAGAGGGCGCTTATTTCAATACGACTACCAAGTGGTCGATCGAAAATATCCCAAAAGTCTCGATCTTAATGAGCGTAGCATCGAGTATCAACCAACCTTAGTCTCAGACCAAAGCCGCCATCTCACTACCTTCTAATGGCCAAGATGGGTCAATTAAGGTTCTAAAAGTTTAGTTATGCTTGATGACACCACGCAGAAGCCAAATATTATCCTCAACTTGAATGAAGAGTATCAGGACATCCAAAGTGTCACACTAACGTAGCCATCATGTTGACCGCTTCGATATACGCCTAACGGTCGCGATGATTTATTGCTACTTACCTAAATGGAAACCGGATCCTGTGTAGGATCCCACAAATATAATACCCAAGCAACCCTTAAAAGTAAAGCAAACAAGTCAAACAGAAAACAGTAAAGGTGATCTAAAACCTTAAGGCATTCTCTTTAGGGTGTCTCAAGCAGTAGTCGCCGCCTGTAGAATACGTGAACCGACTTTGTAGGTTTTGTATCGCAAATGCGCGGATAAAGAGTCGCCACCACTTTTCTTTATCCAATTAAGGAAGGTAAAAGTACAGAAAAGACCTCGTTAGATTCTCGAGTGGGAGAAGGTTATGAAAAGGAAGGTATTAGCACTTTTCATCCGTAGTTATCTACGGCTCTTAGTTGCTTTTAGATCACTTTTTAAAATCGTGCTTTCTCGTGTGTTTGACAAAAATGTTTTGAAAAGGCATTTCGCTTTGACTTTGTAATGATTCATGTAAGAATGTATACAAAGTGTTCAAATGTTTCGCTTTTGAAAAGAGTTTGAACTTTGACAAAAGTGTGAGGTGTGAAAAGTATTTTGATAGAAAGCAACTAAAAGTCTTATTACCTACCCGTAATTGTCGTTGTTGTTTGTTCCTTTAGAATAGCTTATCCATACCATTAGTTGGTAGGTAACCTATTCGCTGGATGAGCGGACATTCGGGGACATCGGATGGTCATAGAAGCAACTTGTATGAAGTATCCTAGCACATTCGAGGACTATCATCATTTTCGTAGGCACAATCGAGGGTCAAGATCATGTATCGTGAGGCTTACATCGGGGTTATGATCTTGTATCAAGGGACTATGATGATTTGTTTTGAAGGCAACGGTAGAATACCTCACGCTCGAGACTTGACCATTTAATCGAAGGCAACGAGAGAATTACCCTAAGGTGCATGTGTGAGAGAAGTGTGTTGATTCGTATATTTTATCTTGAAAATTAGAGTGAGCTATGTTGATTTTATCTTGCCACACGCCTAATTACTAGCAAATATAGGGTGCGGAAATTAAATGCGGAATGTAAATGCGGAAAGGTAAATCCTACTATTACATGGCTTTGGGGCGTATATAATTGGAAAATGCGGAAAATAAAAGCTAATTAAACTATTACATCCCATAAGCAATTACATAATTGAAAAAGAAAACGATAAAAGAAATCGTCCTAAACGGGATAACTCGTGAAAAATGAGAAATCAAAAATGAGGAAATCGAATAAGAGGAAAATGTTAGTAAAATGCAAATTTTTGAATGAGAAAAATATTTCATGCTGGAAATAACATTAATATGCTAAAATAATTTTTGGGATTTTTGAGTTAATTTAATAATTAAAAAACTAATTAAAAGTGATTTAAATGATAAATTAGTAATAAAATTAAATATGCATGCAAAATAATATTTTTAATTTTATAAATTAAATAAACATTTTCAAAATAATGCAAAAGAAAAATATTTTTTTGTTTTTTAAATGCATGATAAAAATTTGAAATTAATTAAATGCATGTAAAATATTAAATAAAAAGAAAAATAGAAAATAATTGAAAAAGTGTGAAGTTTGAAAAGAAAGCAAAATCGTCCTCGTGAGGCTCGAACTCGTGACCATGGAAGGATCTTCGTACGCTTAACGCCTTTAACCACTAGGCCACCTTGCACTTGGTGTTGAAAAGACAAAAACAATTCAATATGAATGATGACGTTCTGGATGTTTGAAAATCGAAAGCTGCGGCGGGACCCCAAAGTTGACCGACATGGACGAATCAAAACGCACGAATTGCCACTTCCTCTCGCCGGTCCTCGCTCGAGTCATGAGCTAGGGTCTTGGCCATCTTCTCCGCCTTGCCTCAAATCGAAACATGAAAATACGCGAAGATAAATGGAAAGGGGACCCTACCCCCTAAATCGATGGCTGCGAATTCATTGGTATCGGTTTTTGATTCAATCGGCCCATACAGCCGGTTCAAGCTTTCAGATTTCCAACCCTAACAATGGCACTATGGTTTCGGACGCTCGTTGCATGTAAGGGTTCAAACATGACCTAATCATCATCCTCGAATTGATACAAACACACAAACAACATTAATAATGCATGAAAAAGAAATTCGAATTTTGAAAGTTACCAAATCGAGCAAATGTATTAAGTAATGACTCGGTGGTTTTGCTTTGAGTAAAGGTTGATTTTGCTTGTCGATGTCAATGGACAGATTGATGGTTTGTTTGTTTGAAACTTATTTAAAATCAAAATTGAATTTTGATGATTCTTGAAAATTTTGGCAAAATAAGGGTTGTTGTAGGCTAGGGTTTCGTCCTTGTCTTGTGATATTGTTGGCTATTTATAGAGAGATTTGAGAGAGGAAAACAAGTAAAAAGATTTGATTTGGAATGCATTCAATGATTTTCAAATAAAATCAAATTTTTGAAAGAAATTTGATTTTCTCTTAAATGATGATCATGCACGAATTGGTAAGTATTTGGGCTTCCTTGGACCTCAAGCATGATATAAAATCACTCTCCTTGAAAATATTTATTTTCATATTTTATATAATTTAATTTTGAATTAAATGTTTAAAATTCAAAAATAAATTAATAAAATAGAAAATTGCCATGGCCAAGCATTTATGGGTCACAAATAATGTCATGAACAAGTTTGGATCAAAAGATTATAGGCCCATTTGAAAATTTTGCATTTTGACCAAAATCTCCTTTTGTGCAATCATCAAAATAGCCCAACTTCAATAGTGTATCTTGCTCAATTTTCCACATTTTTGAGTGTTCTTGGACTTTTGAAAGCTCTAAGAGTCCTCTAACCAACCTCTTTAGTTTCATCTCAATTGAGTTTCCATGCTCAATATATCTTCAAAACAAAATGTTGACTTTTTGTTGACTTTGAAAAGGACCAGAATGTTTTGATCCATACCTTCCAAATGAAGCATTTTTGAACATTCTTGTGAGACATGAAGTTGTAGAGAATTGAATTTCCTTCAAAATGAGAGGTGTTGAAAAATTTCTCGAGAAAGTATGAAGAAGTTATGTCACCAAAGTTTGTTGACTTTCACCGAGAAACCCTAATTTAGAAAGTTTGACTTTTGAGCAAATCTTGAGTTTTCTTGATGAATCATGATCAACCCTGATCAAATGATGAATGTAACTTCAAAATGAGGATGTTGACCAAAATCATGAAGTTTGACTGTATGTTGACCAAGCTGACTTTTGTCCAATACAACCGATTTTCAACCATCCGAGCAATTGTCCGAGGAAACTGACTTGTGAGGCTTGAAACTTGTCATGGAGAATCTTTGAAGCATATGAGGAGGCGATGACCATTGGAGATGTTGGAAGTCCATCTTGAGTCGAGAATACCAAACCTAGTTGTCGATTGTCTAGGAGAGTTTGTCCATCAACTCTCGAGGAACCTCGAGCATGGATGTATGGAATGTTTTGAGAGATAGAGGGAAAATTTTGGGTATGACAGATGCATACGAATCAAGATTCCACATATGCTTTGATGCCTCAAAGGCATTACTACTTGCTTTATTGCACGGCCGCAATACTTGAAGTTTTCGAGTATTTTTTAACTTGGGTGAGCTACTTTGATATTTATATGTGTGGTACTAGTCATATCTCTTCTATTGCTTTACTTGTCATGCTTAGGATATGAGCGTTGGTCTCAAAGTCGATGTTTAAAGACCCAGAAAAGCATTCCATATTTATTTGCTATTTGTGTTTGTGTTTTGCTTGTTTTGGTTGATGGATAATGTCACTTGGTTTAGAACCGAGAGCAAAACGACTTTAGCCCATTGCATGTTCCCTTAGGATATTTATTGCTTTATGTTTATGGCTAATGTGTCACTGGATTAGAATCGAGCAAACGACTTTAGTCCTTTGCATGTTCCCTTAGGATGTTTATTGCTTTATGTTGATGTATTAATGTGTCACCGCCTTTAGAACCGAGAGCAAACGACTTTATCCCTTTGCATGTTCCCTTTAGGATGTTTATTGCTTTATGTTGATGGCTAATGTGTCACTGTTTAGAACCCAGAGCAAACGACTTTAGCTCTTTGCATGCCCCAATAGGATTGTAGTTGCTTGTGTGCTTCCGCCAAAGCACTTGTTTTTTATCTCTTTGCATCCCTTGGTTTTACATATATGACAGATATATGATAGCTTCCATTAAGACCGTCAAGGTAGTTTCTACTCTAGACATTAGGATTTACACCCTTGACATGTCAACATAGGTAGAGATTCCTTACATCCTTAATCTTAGGTCCAATATTTGCATGACAATATTAGGGCTAGTACTAGTTAGTCTCCCTTTTGTTTTGCTTGTTCCTTTTGCATCCTTGCATGTAATAAAACTAAAACTTGCTTTATTTTTATTTTGAAAACTAAAACACTTAATAATGGTTCAAACTCCTTCTTAAAGGTAAAAGAAACCAACCTATAAACTCTTTTTTCGCTTACTTCAAGCATTTTCTTTGTGTTTAAAACCTTTTTCACAAGTAAAACACAAACCCACCAAAACAAGTGAGCCGAATCATTTACGCCCGACTTTCCCATTGCACGAGGGAATACGAGGCATCTTGTAACGGGATCAATCGAGCACAACTTGTAAAACTTCCTTCTTTTCCCCGTGGGTTTTATTTTCCTTTTTTTCATGCAAGATAGCGATTAATGTTAGATAGATATAACACACCCTTAGCTAGAAAATAGAAGTAGATACCGTGAGTACTACCATGCAGGAGGTGTTAATCCCTTCCCTCGGTAAAAGACTTTACTCGATCTCCTGTAAGATCGTGATTTCTTCCCTCCTGTGTTTACTCGATGTTTTCTCCTTGCGAGATAAAAACGTTTGATGGCGACTCCATTGATATATTCCTTTCACCGACGTTCAGCCAGTGATTCACAAGGCTTACAATATTTTCTTAACTTCTCCCTTTGAACCTCAAATCAAAATATAAAAGCCCAAAAGTCTATTAAATATTCTCTTATACACTTTAGTACAACAAAATTGTTAAATATTTTGTCAATATCGTAATTTCCACTACACAAATAATGGTCCAAATCGTTTCGCTCCAAATGAAGTCTCCATTCAAGTAAAGGCATTAACAACATCAATAAATCCTAAGTCCTCCTAAAATCTCACAACCTCGAGGATCCATATATTTAAACATCCAAATCTTATTCCAATCGCAATCTCAATAAAACCATCCCTTCCTCCTGGTTGGTGATAGAAACTTGAAAATTTTCTTGACATGTGTCGATACTTTGACATCATAAAATTGATTCCGATTCCTCTTGCATTTATTTACCTCTAGAATTACTTTTCTAATACTTTCACAACCTCTCAAACCATTATCTACATCCCGACATTCTAACATACATTTTCTTCTTTTCACACCAAATTCGAATCATGACATTCAACGCTTCTTTTTCTAATCATGACAAAGCAAATTGTCCTCAATAAATACCGAACGAACGGATCGAATTATCCTTATTCAAATAGCTTCACCAATTTCTAGAAGTTATCTTTAACTATGCTCACTCTTTATCCATATCTAAAGATAATCCACCCCAATTCAGTTATACTAAGAACATACTCGCCACCATGGTCCATCCGCCTTCAACCATCCGAATTGGATATGTAACCTCAACCACTACTTTAACTAGTTATCAACAATCTACATACAATTTCATACTACCTTCTTTTTCCTTAACTAATGACATCAAAGCTCCCAAAATGATACATTCGATTTTATAAATCTATTCCTCTACAGATCTTCTAATAACTCCTCCGATTCTCCCAACTTTGAATTGACATCCCGCATGGTGCCACAGTGAACAAGTCTAGTACAAGCACCGAGATCGAGATCAAATTTCGCCTCATCCAACATAATCACGTGACAAATAAATTGCTTCTAGGTGCTGGAACCATTTTTAAAATAAAGTTCATTGTGTTAGCTTTCTAACGCTTCCAACAGTGGACCCAAACAGAAGTTACGGTTCAAAAGATATGAATTTCAAGATTTTCAAAAACTAGTTTTCAGAGGTCAACCAACGCCAACCGTGTAATCGGTTACTTCACTAGCGTACATTTTCCGCTTTTTTCTCATACGAAAATCACTTATTTGACCGTCCAAACAACCCCAAACATCCCACAAAACTTACTTCAGCTCCTTAATCAAGATATTTATTCACATACAACATTACAACATTTTTATCTCATCCAACATACAATTATATGCATGAAGCAATATTTTACACGTTATTGAAAACACCGACACCCAATCGCTCCCAAACATCAAAATTTGTGTCCTTCAATTTCACATTTACCAATACATATTAATTTGTCGAACCCGCTTTTAAAACTCCAAAACCCAATTCTTTTCACAATATTACCCATATCTTCGAAGTTCGACTGATCGCGATTCATAATTACCCAATAACATCAACAACATCCAACAACCACCTATATGATTCCACAACAAAATTTACAAGAACTCCCCACTTTTACCACTCAAAACATCCATACACACAATTGTAACTCAACACTAACAATTTCACGATCAACATGCACTAATGAAAATATTGCAACCATCCCGAGCCATGTTCTAAGAGTTATCCTACCGCCTAACAAATATCTTCTAGCATAAGAATCTTCATAGACTCCTAAAAATAATTCAGAATCACTTGGTTTAACTTTAAATATTCAACCTAAGGATAACCTCAAACTAATCCAACATCTCGCCTAACGACAAGTCGCAATTAGTCTCAGGAGAACATCAACACTCACGCATAATAGGCATATCATTAGCCATAGCATCGCCCTCCACTCCTAGAGATGACAACAACACAAGTACCTAAGCATTCCTCTCAAGGACACTTTGACCGACCGTTAGGCATAAATCTGAATTCTTACTCTCCGAGTTCCAAAACCCATGTCTCACCAACATTTGCACTCATGCAATCAAGAACACCTTGGTCCAATTCTTCACACTATAAATATCTCGGGAAGTAAAGCTCCTCACTTGCTTCACACACATCGCCACATACATAGGAACAAACAAAATTAGACAACTTGGCTCGATGGACCAATTGCCTGATACCAATTGTAACACCCTATTTCCTAACAAATAAATTTATAAAAATCGAGTGAAATAAAATTTTCGAATAGGATGTCACATCTTCGACATCTTTATAAACCTGCTCAAGTATAATTAATAAATACATAACACAACAACTTTGGTTGAACCAACAACAACCTTCAAAATGGTCTCAAATTTCAATGTTAATATCATGGTGAAAAAGAATTAATAACCATCTTTCAACATCTTAATTCAAAACATGGATAAAATGAGAAATCAAAGGAATAGGAGTTCAAGTTGCTCCAACAAAATTCTCAAAACAAAACAACAAATAGAAACACGAGCGCTCAACCCCCGTGTTATATATATCAGCATTGACACTCAATCTAAATAAGAAGAGTAACCTCTTCGACCTCGCCACTCGAACTACTCCCGAGTATCCGCACGCTACTCCACGTAAAGGTAACATAACAATGTAAGGTGAGATATCATAATATAATAAATCATAATTACTGTGTATATGACGGATATATCATGCAAGAATTTTAGTACTTAACATCATCAACTAAGATTCATCATAATCAACAAGAATATATACATGTATAGTTATACAATCACATCATCTTCATAAAATAACTGACATTATGCAATGCAACCGACACCGATGCAATGTGCATGGTACCAATGAGAAGAACCCTCATCTTAATAAATGTCATATGTGGGCAGCACCAATATGTGCCATCTTTTCACCAATACATGCCATCTTTCGCTAATACACCATCTTTCATGAATGCATGTGATGCAGACATGCAACACCATAATATTTACATTGATTTCTCGTATTAAATCAATTCAACGCCAATACAGGCCATCATCAACATCATCATCATATAATGCTTTATGCACAACTAACAAATTCATCGTACATCATCATCTTAATAAATTTGGATAGTTTTCGTACACATACAACATACACACGAACATCATAAATCTTCTTACTCAAATATTGGTCTACTGTCATAAAAATTAATATCATGTTATAGGAAATATTTTAGCTACTAACGGTCCAAACCGCACCAAAATGCATCACGGTTTGAAAGTTACTTAATTTTAAAGTTTTGCAAAACTACTAGTTTCAAGAAGGTAATGGGCCATTTCAACCGTGTAACCCACATTTCACCGACGCGCCACACATCAAGCATTTTAGTTGAGGTAACCTACACTGAATGGTAATCGGTTACTTCATCGAACCAAGAACAATTTTTTCAAAAATTTGAACGAGGTAACGGTAACCTCGTGGATGGTAACCGCTATTTCATCGAACCGAGACCAATATTTTCAAAAATTTGAACGAGGTAACCGGTTACCTCAGATGGTAACCATTTACCGAACCGTAGATCAATATTTTCAAAATTTGATGAGGTAAGTTACCTCGTAATGGTAACCGTTACTTCATTGAACAGCCAAAAATCAATTTTTCTCGCTACGAGTTTTCACACTTTTTCACCCAAAATCAGATTTCTAAACATACAAAAACATGCTAAAATATGTGATTAACAACTCATACCAAAACTATCAATGCAAACACAATCAACCTATCAATTTTCTCAACATCACAATTTAACAATCAATTTCGACAACAAATTTCAACAATTCATCTATTCTCAACCCTAACATGAACATCATAATCTACCCATAATTATACCACCTATTAGAGTTAGAACCCCAACTTACCTTAGATTTGAGGATTCTAAGCCTTCTAATGGAAAATTCCTTGCCATAACTTTCTCTTGCTCTTCCTCTCTTCTCACTTATATGCTTCTCTTCCTTGTTCTTCTCACTTCTATGCTTCTCTTCCTTGTTCTTTCTCAATTTCTACGATCACTTTTTCTTTTCTAATCCTATTTTATTCCTCTTATTCTCTTATTCCAACCTTTGCCCTTTATTAGCCCAATTATTTTATTTAATTAATAATAATAATATCACCATTCCATTAATTAATTATTATAAAATAATAATACTAATATTATAATAATAATAATACTAGTAACTATATATCTCTCACACCCTACATGTTTCTACACTATTAGTCACACATCCCTAACACTTCATTCTCCATAATTTCTATGCATCCAATTATCAACAACACATCACGCCATTACCTCATAAAACCTACCAACTCACAAAAAATACACCGCATCATCTAATTATTTTAATTAAATTTAATTTTAATTAAATCTGTTACAAAATTACATAGTTAATGGTAGCCATTGTTGAAGCAAGATTTAATCGAGAAAATAAGAAAATCAAGACAAAGGAAAAAAGGAAGCAATGAGGAAGAGGATAGAGAAACAATGGGTACCAGAGCTTTTTGAAGCTATGATACCAAGTTAACAATGAAAGCACAAGGTTCCATGGCATCAAGAAATAAAGGAAAGAATAAAAGGAGGAGAGGAAAGAGTAAAGTGATAAAGCACTTTTTCATTGATTGCATTTTACAATACATCGGAGCATACCTCCAATTCAAAGAAAATAGCTAATGT